>PRKT01001238.1:75146-102811 GCA_003671525.1 Saccostrea glomerata | reverse complement strand
AGAATTTGATTTAGAAATGTTCTTTAATTGTTCGCTGATTTTGTTTCTATAATGTTCCTCTAATTTATATTTTAAAGTTTTATGTGATATGTCCAATGAAGATAAAGACAATTTCTGTTGTAGAGTGTAAAGTTTTCTTTGCCAAGATATTCTAGACCCCAGTTTTTATCTTCCTTAAATGCAGATACCACTAATTGGTCATTATGATCATTTTCTCTCTCTAAGTTTTTCAGTCTTAAATAAAATTTATACATATTTTCATAACACAAATAAAATAGTGGGAACTGTCCCAACTCATATAGAACAGCAATATTAGATGATTTTCTATGAACACCCAAAATGTCTTTAAAAATCTGGAGTTGTTTTTTTTCAAATGGGAAATGATCCGAGGATAATAAATCACATTTGTAGTCTGCTAGCCAAACTTCGGAACCATAAGTTAGGATTGGAGTAATCATAGATCTATAAAGTTTAAGCATTGTCTTAACAGAAAAATTTGTATTAGCTGGAAAATTGGTTTTTATAGCATAATAAGCTTTTCTAGCTCTTTCTGACAGTTGTTCTGCTGAGAATTTCATTTTTCCATCAGATTTAAACACTAGTACCAAATATTTATACGGATTTGTTATCTCTATACGGCTATGATTATAGTAAAACCAATACTCATTTTCATAATTTGTGCTTTGAGAAAATATCATAATATTTGTTTTTTCCATGTTCACACACACTTTCCAATCATGACAATATTTACCTAAAATATATATACATTTCTGTAAACCACTAGGTGTCTCAGATACAAGAAAAAGATCATCAGCAAAAAACATGTGGTTGATAGGCATTAATTCTAAATATGTTGGATATGTGGCTGTAGTATTGAAATATTTTACAAAATCATCAATAAAAATATTAAAAAGTGTTGGACTCAGATTATCACCTTGTTTCACTCCTCTATTTGCTAAAAATTCTTCACTCATTTGATTGTCTTTCTTACAGGAGTAATAGGTATTTGTATTTATGTTCTTATTCGTGCCACTCAAACGAACATAAATAATTTATAAAATAAACACAAACACGTATATTAGGATGTGAAGCGCTCTGATAGTGCAGTTTACTTATTTCACAAAAATCTACAAATACAAGTCTTCTTTAACATTGTCTTCCTTTCTACAAAATAAAACAAAATTTTTATACATAAAATCTTTTTAAAACATATAAAGCAAGGGCGGGTGGGTGGGGATTCAGTTGTCTGCACTTAAAAGAGCCTTCGAATGGCTTTAAGATATTCTGTGCTAACAGCGGTCAGTTAAAACCCGTGCAATGAATATTTAAATGTCACCTGACAAGGTGACCAGCATTACAGCCAATAGATTATAGATATCAATAAACACGAACACGTGTTATTAGCAACATTGATAAATACATTTATGTTCTTATTCGTGCCACTCAAACGAACATAAATAATTTATAAAATAAACACAAACACGTACATTAGGATGTGAAGCGCTCTGATAGTGCAGTTTACTTATTTCGAAAGACAAAGAAGAGTCGAAAAAAAAAATGACTTGTATAATTATGTGAATTTCATATTCCAAAGTTTTTGGTTACAGATAATTTATCCTGAATGTTTTCTTTCACATAGCCATCTTTAGCTTTTTCTGACCTCCACCGCCCATGCTTTTTAAACAACCTGTCACTTATACCAGCCGCTGCAGCGGAAGTTGCCCCGCCTGACCGTAGGCTATGAAGACCAAATTTACTCTTATCTAAGCCTATTTTTTCAAAAGCGTCTAAGACGATTTCTCGTGCTCTAGTATAAGACAAAGGGCGAATATCTCTTCTAACTTTATATGTATTTGTATTTTTACAAAATGACAAAGATCTGAATAGATATTCTGATGAATCAACTTCAGCACCCAACAATTTTATATATTCTTCTAACATATGTACAGGACAAGTGTCACCATGAGTTCTAGCAATGCACACCTCCTGCCCTTCTTTGTAAACATCCGTTTTACTTTTCACAATATTAATTTTCATACACACATCATCAAATGTTATATCATTAAGTCTAATATTAGCGAGCTCCGAGAATCTGAGGAACCCTGCAAAACCCAACAAACACAAACATAAAGTACGCATATTATATAAATTGTTTGATTTGTATCTCTGAACCAATAACTTCAAATGATCTGGTGTAATCGGTTCCTTTTTAACAACTGGCTTGGAAGTCTCTCTTATTGCACCCTCCTTTGTTAATTTCACTAAAACGGAATCACATGGATCTTTTAGCCCTGCTAGCTGATGTGCCCAACTAATAGAGTGTGTAGCTAATTGAATTTTACTTGATGATTTGTAATCTTTAGCGATAGAAATTATATATAGAGCCACATGTTCATCCGCTGCGGGTAATGCAGAAATAGCAGGCAGAAAAGCGGCACACCATCTGCAGAAAGCATTGAATGCGTACCTGTATTGACTTGATGTGTTCGATGCTCTGGATTTTAGGCAGTAGGATGGTAAAAAGTCCCTAAGTTGTTGTAATCGCTGATCCTCAATCCTTACATTATCGGACCACCGTCCCATTTTAAATATATCTGAAAATTGTATAAAACGGAATACAAAGATTAAAATGACGTTATTAATACAAATCTTAAGGTGTATCAGGACCCTCAATCAACTGCAATACACCGACTTAACAGATGTATCAGGACCATAATTCATCTGCAATACATCTGACCAATATAAACATCTGGTGTACCAGGGCCCCATCTCATCTGCAATACACCTCAAAACGTATCTATATTTACATACTGAACTCAACAATGAGTATATAAACAGACTCTATATAGCGTTCTATATTAGGATCTTGCATCCAATTTTACTGCCATTATCCCAGAAGTAAAATTTTTTGATCCAAACAAACATGCTTTGTTATCACCCTGAATAAGTATGTCTGTACAATCATTGAATAGTAAAGCATCTTTAACGTACCATCTATACGTCATATCTTTATCAAAAATAAATGGCCAAAAAACAGCGGAGGGCCAGTTTGGAACGATTAAGACCCCGAAAGCCTTACATGCTATTAGATGTTTAATAGCCCGAACTACTAAGTGAATAGGAGGCACTAACCAATTGTTTTCGTATTCCCAATTTTGGGTAAAACAGTCAATAGCTTCTGAGCCGGGATTCCAAAATTTTGAATTATACCGTCCCAACTTACAATTGTTATAATTTGCAAATCTGTCAACAGTAAAAATTCCGAACAAGTTGTTAACAAATTCAAAAAAATGTTGCAGTAACGCCCCAGTCATCGTGATCTATAATATTGCTAAGAAAATCAGCTTTTTCGTTTTGTAATCTTGGAATCCATTGTATGTCAATTGAAATTTTTTGCTCTACACATATCTTGAAAATATTGTAAGCAAGAGATTGTAAATGATGTTTCATACTACCAGACTGAACGATTTTTACACAACTCTGATTATCAGTGAACCATTTCACTTCTTTATTCACTAAACTATCTTTAAATGAAGCCAAAGCTAATTCAATCGCTCGAAGCTCTCTCCAAGTGGAGCTCATACCCTTCTTAAACTCTTTCCACATTAAGTGAAAATTTTTTGAATCAACTTCGACAGTGTACGCTCCTGAAGCTAGACTACTCGCATCAGAGTAGATAATGACACTTTTCTTTGTCGGTGTGTGTAAATACCTTGTTTTTTCTGAGTAAATACATTGCAACCAAAAATTACATTCGTTTAGAACCTCGTTCTTGTGTGTGAATACAATAACATCGTCCCATGACTTTCTACTTTAACTAAGTGTTGATGCTTAGGGGGGGGGGGGGGTAATATATGGCTGTACTATTTCAAGTTATATCAATAATTTTCCATTATAGCAAAGTTAGATGACTAGATGACTCGTATGACTTATTTTAATCTATGAGAAAATTGTTGGTTTGTTTTTATTTTTAATTTACATCCACCCATATAAATGTACTAGGTAAGTCACTGTGTTGTGTTTTTTTTTATTTGGGGACAGGGTTTGTAAGAGTACATGTCTTACTCAGTGAATTTTCAGTGGAGTTCTGTTTGAAAATCATTCTTGACACAAGAACAGCATACCACAAGGGGGCATATTATAATCTGAACAAAGGTTATGCGAGGATGGTTAAGATCATCAGTACTTAGCTAAAACATTTTGATGCATAGTTTGTTAATTAAGAATGTTTTATGGAAAGAAAGCAATTCAACACTGATTGGTCAACTATGTGATAAATAAAAGGGTCATCATTTGATCTGAGGTGATTTGAGACCCAAGGTACACTATGCTGTCAAGTTAAAGAACATCATCTTGTAGTCATACTTAAAGGGCCCCTAGTACATCTAGTCCCAGTAAATTATACTTAGTTTTAAGTAGAAGTAATTGTAGAGAATGCATTAGATTTTTCATTGATAGCAGTTATCAAGGAAATTTAATCCATAATGATATATTGCTTTAATATATATTGGGAACAAAGCAATTTCCATACATAATCATTTTAGATCATATTCAACAATGTTTTATCACCACAAAATTTTCTCCCTTGGTACATCTTTGCATAATTATAATCACATATAGTTTTTCTAATGAATGTTAATATCTAGATTTGTTTTTTAAATCGTATGGACTCAAACCATGTTTATTTAATCCAATATCATAAATATTGGGACTTTGTTAAAAAAAGATGAGTACATGTATTTAAATGACAATTTTGTGAAGATTAATCAAGATTTATTAATTACATTTATATTTATTTACAATATAAGACTTTTTATTTCTAACAGGACTCCCTCTGGAGGACATCAAATGTAGTAAACATCCCAGAATTCCCCTGGACCAGTTCTGTACCCCGTGTGGTGTTCCCTTGTGTGTGGAGTGTACCAGCTTTGGGGATCACAGCAGACATGAGCTTAGAAATATAGGGACATTGTTTGGCAACATTCATGAGATAGAAGGTAGGTGTTTGAAACTTCTTTAAAATTTTCAGTGGATATTATTAGCTCACCTGAGCCGAAGGCTCAAGTGAGCTTTTCTTATCAAAATTTGTCCGTTGTCTGTCGTCATTGTAGTCGTTGTTGTGGTCGTCGTTGTCGTAAACTTTTCACATTTTCATCTTCTTCTCAAGAACCGCTGGGCCAATTTCAACCAAACTTGCTTCAAAATATCCTTGGGTAAAGGGGATTCACGTTTGTTCAAATGAAGGGCTATGCCCTTTTCCAAGGGGAGATAATAATGAATTAGAGAAATATTAATGGCAATTTTAAAAAATCTTCTTCTCAAGAACCAATGGGCCAGGAAAGATGAAACTAATGTGGAATCATTCTAAGGTAGTGTAGATTCAAATTTGTTGAAATCATGACCCCTGGGGTATGGGTGGGGCCAAAATGGCCGACCCCAGTTTTACATAGGAATATGTATGAAAACTCTTTAAAAATCTTCTTCTCAAGAACCACTGAGCCAGGAAAGATGACACTCATGTGGAATTATCCTCAGGTAGTGTAGATTCAAATTTGTTTAAATCATGACCCTCTGGGCTAGGGTGGGGCTAAAATGGCCGACCCAAGTTTTACATAGGAATATATAGGAAAACTCTTAAAAAATCTTCTTCTCAAGAACCACTGGGCCATGAAAGATGAAACTAATGTGGAATCAGCCTAAGGCAGTGTAGATTCAAGTTTCTTCAAATCATGATCCTCAGGGCTAGGGTGGGGCCAAAATGGCCAACCCAAATTTACATAGGAATTTATAGGAAAACTTTTTAAAATCTTCTTTTCAAGAACCACTGGGCCAGGAAAGATGACACTCATGTGGAATCATCCTCAGGTAGTGTAGATTCAAATTTGTTCAAATCATGACCCCCAGGGCAAGGATGGGGCCAAAATGGCCGACCCAAATTTTATAAAGGGATATATAGGAAAAATCTTTAAAAATCTTCTTCTCAAGAACCATTGACACAGGAAAGATGAAACTCATGTAAAATTATCCTCAGGTAGTGTAGATTCAAGTTTGTTCAAATCATGACCTCCGGGACGAGGTTGGGGCCAAAATGGCTGACCCAAGTTTTACATAGGAATTTATAGGAAAACTCTTTAAAATCCCTAGGTTAAAATTCAAAACACACATATCAGATCAGAACTGAAATATCTGTATATTATAATTGTTCTTCCTTTGAATAATTCATGCATTTGTTCGAGTATATTTGATCCATTATTATAAATGTATGAATAAACTTTATTAAGAAATTAATTTTTAAATAATTTTTACAATATACACTCTTTGATATCTTTTTTACAGTGAAACAATTTTTTACATTTTCTGTAACCAGAAAAATACAAAAAGTTGTATTACTATGAAATAATTAAGAAATTCATATAGTCTTTCAATGCTGAAATTGTGTTTGAAAAGAGATTCTTAAATTGTCATGTAAATAAAATTTCTTTTTAATATTCCTCCTTATAATGTTTGCTTAAAGAATGATATTCCACTTGTTTTTAGAAATCAAACCATGCAACAATCAGTTGTAAAGACTCTTAAATAGGAAAAAATATTGTTTTCCTTCATTTAACATTTTAGCTTGTATAAATTGGCAAATCCTATTTGACAATGAAAGAGGAGGAAATTTTTACCCCCCACCCCCCTAAAAAAAAAGAACATTACATTAAATTAAAACAAAAAAAAATAAATGAAAAGCAAAAATGTGAATAAAACTCTATACCTTTTAATAATATGGAAAGAGACTCTAGATAGAATATTCATACTTGCCAACTCACCCGATTTCGTCGGGTCACACCCGATTTTTCAACCCGTAACCCGATTATTTTTTATGGCCCGGCGGGTCATGCTTATCACCCGATTTTTGCCGATCAACCCGAAAATCTCCCGATTTTCCGGATTTGGTTCATAAATTAGGTTGCACTTTTAACTTCCAGTTACAACCCAAGCTTAGATCTATGTAAACAATGCCGATGGATTAATTATCAGTGCAGGTGTAAACAATTAACTTGATGTTATTTTGACAAATCAATGTTTGAAGTCAATTAAAATGGCTTCTGATAGAACCAAATCGTTATCAGGGCCAACAGGAACAAGTTGAACTAAACACATGTCTCTGATTGAACCAAGGAAAGAGAAACGATATATTTATATACACATCAAGGAATCTTGGAAAAAACTTTCATTCTAGATAAAATAAAGTGATCGATAACAGTGTAGGCCTAACTTCACATTTAAAACATATTGCAGTAGTTAATTTATTAAGAGACAGGATTAATAACTTCAAAAGTGAAATTGGTATACTTTCAAATTTAGCAGAATCTGAAAAGGCTGTAAAAAATGCACACGTACTTCAGGTCAATACTAATACATGAAACTTTCAATTTTCATTTTTTTTTTTACATGTAAATTTAAATCAAATTATGTATGATTTTTTTGTCATAGTAAATTAAATCCTTTTTCAAAAAAATAATTCTCAATACACATATACTTTGTATATATATGTATAAAATTTAATCAAGGTAAATATGTCGTGAATGTCGTTACGCGTTATAACCAGATTTTTTACTTTCCAAATCTGGTCATGACCAGATTTTTACATGCTGGAGGTTGGCAAGTATGAATATTGAAATGAAGTTAACCCTTTATACAAGTAGTATCATATCAAAATTTACTTTGCCATGATTAAAGCATACTTTAGATTTTGGTGGGGGTATACTTGAAAGTATTGTGGCAAATTAACAGTTGAAAATTAGTAGAATAGTAGATTATTTTAAGCTTATTTTTAGTCCCTCCTTATAGAAAAATAAAGGTAGGGTAGTTTTTTGTTGATTTTGTTGATAATCGACTTCCTCCTATATCAGTAAGGGGATGGGGTGGGTATAACACCTGAAAACAAGATGTGTTTGTGAAACACTGATGCCCCTTTATGGCAACATAGTGAATATTAAACGTTTCTTATATGCAAAGTTAATATATTGGTTTCCAAAGTAGGGTCTTCTAACTGGAATACCGTTCACGGTAGCCTAGTGGTAGAATGTTCGCTTCGTGATCGGGAGGCCCGGGTTCGATTCTCGTTCCCGGCGCCGCGTCAAACCTAAGACGTAAAAATAGGTAGCGACTGTTCCTTCGCCAAGCGCTCGGCATCAGAAGTGAAAGTCACAGGTCTTTCGGATATGACCTTAAAAACGTAGGTCCCGTGTCACGGTAGGGGCTGGCATGATAAAGAACCCTCACTGCTCAATGGCCCTGAGTGCCAAGTATAGGTCTAAATTTGAAGCCCTTCACCGGCATACGTTGACGTCTCCAAATGAGTGAAAAATTCTCAAGAGGGACATTATTACTGTTTTCCTTGGAAGACGGTATTGTATAGTTGAAGTTTTTTACAGTCTTCGGACTATGCACTTCCTCTCTTTTGTGATTGGTAAAATTGCATGATGAGAAAATTTTCAATTATTTCATTGGTTGAAATGCTGTTCAAGGCAAGGGAGATTACTTTCTGATGATCTATTTTTCGTACGACTTAACAATTTTGCAAGATTTCCAATCTTAAAAAAATGACAAAACGAACAACAAAATCAGCAGTAATTATTTCTCAATAACATGATATTTTTTATAGCAATAAATAAAAAGGTCTCTTTAATTTCATTATAAATAAAATTTGATAGTTATTGCTTGCAGGCTTTACAATTTGTTATTATTCTTTTCCCCTGTCTTGTTTGAAGAGAGAATGGGAATCAACTGAGTTTTGCCGAAAGCTCTCGGCCAGTTTACAGAGATGACCGAGCGACAACCGTGGTAGGGATAATGCCCGTAAAAAGCTTATTTAGAAATACAAAATCAAGAAATTCAAAAGAATTATACGGCCTGATAAGTGTAGACCTGTTTACTATTTAAAATTGTTGCTAAAGACGGTAAGCTTTTTTAAAAAGCTCTACTTGTAAAATATACAATCAATCTAACTGGAAATACAATTGTAAAACATGAAAGCCCTATCACCATCTGTTCCCAAGTTATGGCCAGGCTAAAGTTTTTTCATAAGTACACAAATCTTCAAGGCAAGGTTATTGGTATCCAAAGAAAGGTCTTTCCACAAAAATCACATGTTTGAAGTATGGAAGCCCTAGCCCTAACTATTCAGAATTTATGGACATGGTTAAAAAGATTATTATAGTAAGTTAAACTCCAAGATCAAGGTCAGAAGGTCAAGGTTATTGGTATTGAATAAAAGGTCTTGTCACACGAATTACATATGTGAAGTATGAAAATCCTTTTAAGATTTTAAGAATACCTGAATTGATTGCAAATCGTGTAATAAACTGTGAATTTAATAAAATATCTAAGGGCAGATCACTCTAACTGCAAAAAAATACCGTAGAATCGGAACTCTTTAGTGTGCAGTTTAGAGAGGGTTCTTAAGACAATGTTATATTTATGTTTTCTGTTAACATTTGTACCCAGAATTTATGATAATTTTCATTCAATTTAAAAATAATTATTCTTAAAATATAAGTCAACGTAACACAATAAATACACCATTTATTGTGTATATTCTTTATATCATATTGTGATTTTTGAAAATAGTTTTTTTTTCCAAACAATGGAATGTGAAAAGATTTACATTTTTAACATGCTTTTTAATAATAAAAAATGATTCTTAATATCATTATAGAAATGGTATGCAAAAATGTTTCGAAAAAAAATCCCTTCCAACCAGTATTAAACGTTATGAAAAACATTTTAAAAATCTTTTTGAGAAACGTTTCCTAAAAACGTCCTTATAACCTAACTATAACGTTATAAAAACGTTTTACAAATGTTCTGTCAAAAACGTTTTGGAATAACATCCTTACAACCGGAATAAAATGTTAGAATAAAATGTTACGAAAATATTTTGTGCTATCTAGGAAAAGAGCTAAAGTCACGAACCATCGAAATGCGCCTTAATCAAAATATCATACTTATCCGGTAAATCAATAATAGTTAACATGCTAGTCTACATTCAGACGAATTTAACATGATTAAGCACAAATGTTGACGTTTTGTGTATAGGGGTGCAGGCAAAGAAAATCCACTAAATCATACGTCATCGTGGCAAAATGTCAAAGAAAATAACTTCCGCAGTTCCATTATAATTTGCACTTCAAATGGCAATTATTGCATAAGTGCATTTTTATGTTGAGTTTACACTGATTTTTTTTTTAAGCCATGGAGATACGAGAAATTATATCATGTATCAACAAACCTGTAGGGTAGTACCTCACAAGAATGTCGCCGAGATCCCGTTTCTTCTTTATCCAATTATTATATTAATCTCCCAACTAAATTTTTTCAGGAAAGTTGCTTTTTTATATCTGAAACCCTATCTTTGTTTCGTTTTTTCCGTTTTGATCGACTTTGTCAATGTAGGAGGCCTACCGGGCTTCCATCTCTTACCGTGCTGTTTTGTTTATAAAAACTATACGCATATAGCATGGAATGTGGAACATCAAACACGTTGCGATGTATATATTTATGTGGAAACCCTAAACCGTGCTACTACACCTCAGAAACGAACCGTACCGTTCCGTGCAGAAAGCGTACCGTACCGTTAATAAAGCGCACCGTTCCCTCCACAAAGCGAACCGTTCCGTGCACAAAGCGTACCGTACCGTTCTCAAAGTGAACTGTGCCGTTCACACAGCGTACCGTACCGTTCTCAAAGCAAACTGTTCCGTTCACACAGCGTAGTGTACCGTCCACAAAGCGTACAGTTCCGTGCAAGAAAGGAACCGTACCGTTCTTTGGTTAATTATGCTAACTACGCCCACAATGATTTTGAAACGTGTAATGACCAAATAAGTCATTTTGGTTTATTTCTCGCTAGGGCGCCTGTGAAAGGGGGGCGGAGATTGTGTCTGCCTGTTCGAAACACTATTATCAAGTATCTTGCGTCTGGACCCTGAACTGTAAAAGTAAGGTAACTACTCGATGCAAACTACAACTTTAAAACAAGACAGAGTGTGAGACGATTTATTTAAATTTGCTATAAATTAGATCAACTGGTTGAGTTTTTTTGGTCAAAGGTACAGTACAGGCCACGAGTTTTTCCCGCAAAACACGTACGGGGCACAGTGGACCTCCAACAAAGTCGGCGTCTTTGAAGTCTTTCATTTTCTTTATATTAGCAAATCAAATCAATTTCCTTTTGAGATATGAGTTGTATTTAAATATTCGTAATATAACTATACAGATATTAAAACTAATTTCATAAGATGCCCGAAAATTCAATGTAATCGTGCTCGTGTCCGGGAGGAAACCCTCTTTAAATGTGTACATGTACATTCATGTTTCATAATCCTACAATTATATTTGACATAAAAATAGGTTCAATAGACTATAATACCACTAAGATAGAAAACGTTTTCATGAATTAATTCCCTGGTTGTCTCTACTTTTGATTTTAATTTTGCTCACTTAAATTATCAATTTCTATCGGAAACAAGATCGTTTTTGTAGTAAGTATGCATTCACATGTAGTATATATCAGATGCAGATTTAACTAATGAATTATTTTGTAACAATTTTAAAACATATATAAAATGTCTAGAGTTAAATTTAAAAAAAAACCGTATTTGACTCTCACATTAATTCTGTTAAGATTTTTACAATAGGCGAATCATTGGTGCAGTTATACTTACACTGAAAATCTGTAATCATGTAAAATATGGATTAAGATATTACATGCGGTAAATGTGAAGATTTCTACTGAACTAACAGAGATGATAATCTTACTAATAAAACCGTGATCAACTTTCACGCTGCATACAACAATCGCAAGCTGAATTTCTTGCAAATAAAATGTGCAAACTGCAGTATAAATATTATTTCATGCTTAGATACGTCTCATGAAAAATGAAAAAAAAAATGGTTGCGAAAAAATAAAGATATTATTATATGCCCATCTTAAGACGGGACGTATTATGTTATAGGCTTCGTGTCCGTCTGTCTGTCCGTCTGTCTAGCTGTCCGTCTGTCTGTTAGCTTTTCTCGTGTCCGGCTCATAACTTTAATACTATAAGGCCTAGAGTTATCAAACTTTGTCATCTGATACATCTTGGGTAGAAGGTGTGTAGCGCACAAGAAGTAGGTCGCTCTGACCTATAATTAAAAAGTTATAGCCAAATATGGAAAAATCCTGTCCGGTCCATAACTAAAAAACTATAAGACTTAGAATCATCAAACTTGGCCAGTTTATGCATCTTAGGTAAAAGGTGTGTCGCGACCTATTTCAAGGTCACTGTGACCTTTAATTTAAGTGGATTTTCTTAAAAATTTTTTAGATTTTTTCTCTTCATTTACACATTCAGAATAATATAAAATTATTGCACTAACCTTATTAGAAAAATGTTAAATCAAGTAAATACTTATTTTTTAGCATATACTTGACAGCAATCTATAACAAATATAATGTATGTTAGAGAAATTCCACCACTCCCATGAGTCTAATTATCAAGCACTGGTCAAGAAGAATGATAACAGAAAATTGCATGTCCATTTAGAGAGAGAAATTAATGAGTTTAGTGTGAGGAGTAGCTGTAAGAGCATCGATGCTATCTATATCCCTTGAGTATTGGGCCAAATGGGTAAGCCTGTTGGATTAAAAATAGCTCTTGTTGGGTAGCCGAAGTTTGAAAATGAATTTGATGAGAAGTAATTAAAACAAATTTGATATTGCATATTAACTATTTTGATATTACATAATATTATGAACTTAAAAATTAATTGTATGGTGGTAGGGGTGGAATCTGCATGTCCATATGAATTGCATATTAACAATTAACTGTCTGACATTAAATCCAAACAAAAAAAAAATGATGTTTTATATCTTTTAAAAATGTTTTAATGGTAGATAGCGCAAATCCAATAATCTTTTGGGAGTAATGAGTAGACAAGCATCCAGTTAAAGATTAATTAATGTGTTCAATGTAGGAATCTCTCATTTCTTCAGAGCATGGTCTAATCTGTATCCTTCGGGAATTAGAAGAAGAGCTGTTGGTCAGTTTATATTTGATGGCCAGTCTTTTATTTCCAAAATTAATTAGGTGTAGATTAAGTTGTGAAGACTAATTTGATATTTTTAAATATGATAGGCATTTGGCAAGGTATAGAAATCTATGAATGATGCAATATTTGTTATAATTAATGCCTACACCACAGGAGATAGATAAACAAATTTTTTAAGGTGTGTGAAAAACATTGAAATCTAAAAATCAAGGTTGACATGATTTTCCTGCACTTTTAACTGTTTAAGATACATTGTAAATGTATTTTTTGACGGGCGTATCATGCTGTGGCGTGGCACTTTTTGGGTTTGTTACACTGTACCCTGATCCCCTTTCTAGAAAACAATGCGAATTAGCTGGTAAAAAGTTCTTTAGATTGATTGATTGA
This sequence comes from Saccostrea glomerata, assembly GCA_003671525.1. Classification (NCBI taxonomy): domain Eukaryota; kingdom Metazoa; phylum Mollusca; class Bivalvia; order Ostreida; family Ostreidae; genus Saccostrea; species Saccostrea glomerata. Next base: position 89,344 of record PRKT01001238.1, on the reverse strand, counting down.
TTGTATCTTGTTTAACGTCCCTCTTGAGAATTTTTCACTCATATGGAGACGTCACCGCGTGCCGGTGAAGGGCTTCAAATTTAGACCTATACTCGGCACTCAGGGCCATTGAGCAGTGAGGGTTCTTTATCGTGCCAGCGCCTACCGTGACACGGGACCTACGTTTTTAAGGTCATATCCGAAAGACCCGTGACTTTCACTTCTGATGCCGAGCGCTTGGCGAAGGAACAGTCACTACCTATTTTTACGTCTTAGGTTTGATGCGGCACCGCGATCGAGAATCGAACCCGGGCCTCCCGATCACGAAGCGAACGCTCTACCACTAGGCTACCGTGAACGGTAAAAGTTCTTTAGAAGTCTGCAAAATGGTACGTTGTTGAGGATGAGGATTTCATTCGTGCAGCATGCATGTACAAAGAACGGATTAATCATTGCACAATAGTTGTAAATGGGTTGATTAAATAGAATCATAGACTGATTAATTGTGACTTTGGCGATGTAAATAAAACAAAGAATGAGAATAAATACAAGTTGTTTTTTTTTTACAGATAATGTATTAAGGGGTTGCCTCTCTCTGTCTATCCCCGTTTCTCTCTCTAATTCACGACATCGTTTTTACAGACTTTACAAGAATAGAATAACTTAATAAAATACAGAAAAACTTATTAAAATAATTTCTTAATACACTGAAAGGATTATTGAGAACATAAATACATGTCTGCCCTTACAGAAATTTCTGATAAACTACTTATAAGTGGCTAATTCTTGAACCTATAAATGAAGTATAAGTTGTTAATTTACAACTTATACTTCACTGACATGTTTCGCTTATATGTGAACTATAAACCGCTCATTAGGATTTTATATGCAAATGAGGTGCTTCACTTTTATTTGACTTATAGGCCACTTATAGTAACCTACACTTCACTTATAAGTCACTTATCAACGCAAATGAGGTGCTTCACTTTAATTTGACTTATAGGCCACTTATAGTAACCTACACTTCACTTATAAGTCACTTATTAACGACTTAGAAGTATTTATCATTTAGGCACTTATAAGTGAAGTATAAACCACTTGTAAGTGAAGTATAAGGCATTATAAATGAGTAATTGAGGTTGAGATCTCTGTGTTGACATTTCATACCAGTTGAGGATCCAATTTCCGGAATATACATCCAAAATACCTATATTAATAAGCCTTTTCTTGTACCAACCTCAGTCCAGTTCAATCTTTTTTTTTTCATTAACACATATTGTTGATCACTATCTTTAAAAAAAAAAAGACACACAAGATTATTATGCATTTTTCAATTTATTTCAAAGAATATTGGAATGCGATAACAAAAGACCCATGGGCCTTATAGGTCATCTGGGGATCATGTAAATACTTAGTTAATTTAATACACAGGAACAGAGAGGATTTTCAAAGAATTAATGCATTTTCACTATATAGTCAATAGAGCCCCGCCCTAACACCAGAGCCCATGACCCTGGGGTCATAAAATTCACAAATCTGAAAGAGGCCATCTTGCTCATCATGACTATGTACTTAGTTTGTTTATTTGATATCCAGGAGCAGAGAAGAAGATTTTCAAAGAATTAATGCAGTTTCACTATATAATCAATAGAGCCCCACCCTAGCACTAGAACCCATGACCCTGGGGCCATAAAATTCACAAATCTGAAAGAGGCAATCTTGCTCATCATAACAATGTACTTATTTACTTTGTTCAACACCCAGGGGCAAAGAAGAAGATTTTCAAAGAATTAATGCAATTCCACTATATAATCAATAGAGCCCTACCCTAGCACTAGAACCCATGACCCTGGGGCCATGAATTTCACAATTTCGGTAGAGGGCTCAATGCTAATTACAATCATACCAACAGTTTAACTGCTTGATGTCCAGGAGTAAAGAAGAAGATTTTTAAATACTGCACTAATTTTAGTGGTTTTGGCCCCACCCCTAAGGCCCCAGGGGGGAAGGGACCATGAAATTCACAATTTTTGTTCCCCTTCACCCATAGATGATGTATGCCAAATTTGGTTGAAATTGGTTCAGTGGTTGCAGAGAAGAAGCTGAAAATGTTCAAATGTTAACACACGACGACGGACGAAAACAGATAGCAATAGGTTACCTGAATGACTCGGGTGACCTAAAACAATCATTTTTCTTTCTTTTTCACCGCCTTAGCCATCTCTTGCCTGAGGTTACTGCATTTTCCATTTATCGCTTGCACAATGTCTCTTTCCGTAATCACATTTTTAGAGTACTTGAGACTGAATTCTGAAATTTATAAAATAAGTCATTTAAATATTGAAATATTAAATCAGAGCCAATTTAAATTAAATACTCATTTTATCTTCAAACTTTCGGAGACGTTTCATGGTTTTAATTTTTTTATTTGCCTTTTGACATTGAAATAAAATATATAAAGAGTAACATTCAAGAATAAACAGAATATAACTGACATTTTTTTCAGTTTCCTTGTGTTTAATAAAAGAGTGTATTTGATAAAAGGTCAGGAATATGTGTATTTTGATACAATTAATCTGTTGATTGGTCAGAAGGTCTTAAGAATAATCGATTGCCAATTTTGTTTTTTACTGCCATCCCTTATATAGATGGATTGTTTTTATATGTACGTACCTATGATCGCATCTATAATGTCCGGATTCAGTGTATTTCTCTCATTATTGCCTTTTGTCTTTCCCCTTGCACAGCTCTGGCTGAGTGTTTTGATATCAAGATAAACTACAAGCAGCAGTCTTGCCATTGCAGTGCCACTGCCTCGGGCTTTTCGTTCGCATGCTCTTTGTTGGGCAGTGGTAATTTTCAATGAATATCCTGGAACCAAATCCACCAAAGAAGACTGTAATTACAAAAAACAAGAAGCCCATGGGCCACATCGCTCACCTGAGTAACTTGGGTGATGCAGATCTTTACCAGATTCCCCCTCTTGCTATACCTATCATGCCCAACAACCCCCTTCCCTTTTTTATTTTAAAACTTTAGAATCTACACTACCCAAGGATGCTTCCACATAAGTTTCAGCTTTCCTGGCCCAGTGGTTCTTGAGAAGATTTTTAAAGATTTGTTCTATATATATATTTCTATGTAAAACTTGGGTTCCCTATTGTGGCCCGCCGTACCCCAGGGGTCATGATTTTAACAATTTAATATCTACACTACCAAAGGATGCTTCCATATAATTTTCAGCTTTCCTGGCCCAGTAGTTCTTGAGAAGAAGATTTTTTAGTGACCCCACCCTATTTTTGTCTTTTCTCGATTATCTCCCCTTGTAAGGGGACTTGGCCCTTCATTTTAACAATTTAAACTCCCCATTCACTCAAGGATGCTTTGTACCAAGTTTGGTTAAAATTGGCCCATTGGTTCTTGAGAAGAAGTCGAAAATGTGAAAAGTTTACAGACGGACGGACGACGGACAAAATGTGATCAGAAAAGCTCACTTGAGCCTTCGGCTCAGGTGAGCTAAAAACCCTTCACATAGAATAAAAAATGCATATATTTATTAACTGTTAAATATTTTTGAAAACCATAAGAACTTGTATTCCTACCTCATTCATAGTACATAAAGTGTTATTGGATGCCTTAGAGCTGCATCGATCATTTTCATCCATGGAATTGTTTGCACCACTGGAACTGGAACCAACTGTAAATATAAATTTAATTTTACTTGTATCCAGCAATTTCATAGGAACATATAATAATTTGTATAACATAACTTGCCTACGTCACAGTGATTTACGTCAAAAACATATTACTCCACTTAACGTTACTTTTAAAATAATTTTATGCTCAATTTGAAGCCTTTTTCCGGAGGAAATATTGTCTCATTGTCTACATTGAAATCAAATTATAAGGAATGAAGCTAAATTCAACTTATGTTATCCAATATAACAAAACTTGGGGCAGTTTAAGCTTTCTTACAAACCGCTTCACGGTTTATAAAGTGTAAACTGCCCCAAGTTATGTAATATCGGATAACATAAGTTGAAATTAGCTTCATTCCTTAAATAAACTGTAAATATTTGACTTTATACCTGTTCAGATTTTATTTAAGGCCTAGAAAAAAATATGTTTGTTTCCGCTTTCAGGCTGAAAAAATATAGGGTAGGTAGGTAGGCAATTTTTTTTTGAAATTTTTTTTTTTACTTCTTTAATCAAAACATGTATAAAAGTAACATTAATGACAAAAAAGTCACAAAAGAAATGGTGTTTTCAAGCATTTCTGTGAAACTTTTAATAGAAAGGTGACTCAAACTTCTTTCTGTCTAGAAAAGATTGCAAAGTTGGAGACTATAATTCTTGGTTGAAAACTTGCACTTCATGGGACAAAAGCATTAAAAAAAATTTTAGGGTCGGCACTATAAATTTGGGTCGGTCGGGAAAGCGGAAACAAACATATTTTTTTCTAGGCCTAATCAATTGCAATGATCTTGGTTTTAACAAATGGTTAAAACAATTTTAAAGCTTTAAAAAAATAAAACTCTTTATTTCAGGATCCTGGTTACATTTATAAAGTAAAAATATTTTTTTTTAATTGACAGTAGATGAAAGCAAATTCATTTAATGTAGCTTTAAGAAGGAATTTCCATTATTCTTTGTCAAACAGCTATTGTATCTGTCAAATTATATCAAAATAATCTAAAAAGTCAGTTCATAAATTCAGTAACATACTAACCTGCTTTTGAAAGCCTTTTCATGAAATTCCCCATCAGCTCCCCTTCAATAACGTGAATGTATTCCTCTAGTCTCTTTATTTTAGAGTTGCACTCTGTGTGAACATCTGATTCAGTACTTTCAGGATAAAGAGTTGAATTTGCCTCTCTGAGGCAATCCGACCACGAAGAATCTTGATAGTTGTTGCATGGAAAATACTGGGGTTGATTATAATTGTAATAATCAGGTTTAAAGTTGGCAGCACTATTCCATGATGTTTGGGATGTAACCCCTAATTGTTGTTGCTGGAAACCTATAGAGGTTAAGATATTTAATTCAGAAAATTTAGATCAATATGTTAAATTAAATTGAAAAAGATTTTATAAAATTCAAGGATCTGTCAAAATTTATTGTACAAGTTGTTCACTTTTCAATGCCATTTGTAACATGTACATGATCTTATACTCTTTTCTTCATTATGTTCATTAAAGCTGTGTTTATATACATCTTGTAAAAGGAAGAAAAGGTTTATCTCATTTGTTTAATACTATTTTGGGTCTAGGTTGGTCGATCCTTATTAATACAAAACTGCTGGAGAGAAAGTTTGGTTTAGGTGCATTTTCAATGACAAGGTATTAAGCAACTGTGAACAATTTGTTTTAAATTTTAGGCTTTGTTGACTTACTTTCCTCGGTAGGGTTTAAATAGCTGTTGTGATACAATTGAATTGGATAAGGATCAGTCGACAGTTCCAAACAGCTCTGTTGAGTAGCTTTTAAAAAGAAAATGGTCGGAGGATCTTAATGCATCAATCTTCTCAAAATTACATACAGCTTGACAAAATGTGTTTCAGATGATTTTGAGAATTGAGACAAAATTTAGTTGATGTTTTTGGTTACATTTTTATACATTTTTTATGACTCACCAATAAATTAGTGGAAATGTAACAAACTGCTTTAATTAAGGTTTACATGCTCTCTGAACAACAAACAGTTTTCAAAATTTAGCAAAAACTTTGGCAAATGAAGACACTGCAACACATACAACATACTCATACCTGATGATGATACTGACTTCTTCGCCATCTTTTTTGATGCTTCAAGGGCAGTTGAATTATATATATTTTCCTGTGGTTTGGCTGTATTATCCTGTGGCTGTGGCTTGGCGCTTGCAGCAACGGTAGTCGTAATACTACTCTGTTGAGTAGCTGTAAAAAAAAAAAATTGGTTGGAATATCTTAATGCATCAATCTTCTCGAAAATTTATACAGCTTGACAAATTGTGGTTGATGTTTTTGAAAATCACCATGTTTGTTAAATTTTGACAGATTATTGAAAGTAAATTGTTCAATGACAATTTTCTATCATGTTACATGCCAGGTCTTAAGAATTTTACAACTACATTAAACTGTAAAATTACATTTTTTATGACTCACAAATAAATCAGTGGAAATGTATCAAACCTGTTTTCAATTAAAGTTTAAATGTTCATTGAACAACAAATAGTTTTCAAAATTTAGCATAAACTTTGGCAAATAAAAATACTACAACACATACAACAATGCGCATACCTGATGATGATACTGACTTCTTCGCCATCTTTTTTGATGCTTCAAGGGCAGTTGAATTACATGTATTATCCTCTGGCTTGGCTGTATTATCCTGTGGCTGTGGCTTGGCGATTGCAGCAATGGTGGTTGCAATACTGCTCTGTTGAGTAGCTGTAAAAAAAAATTGGTTGGAAGATCTTAATGCATCAATCTTCTCGAAAATCTATACAGCTTGACAAAATGTGATTGATGTTTTTGAAAATCACCATGTTTGTTAAATTTTGACAGATTATTGAGAGTAAATTGTTCAATGACAATTTTCTATCATGTTACATGCCAGGTCTTAAGAATTTTACAACTACATTAAACTGTAAAATTACATTTTTTATGACTCACAAATAAATCTGTGGAAAATTGTATCAAACCTGTTTTCAATTAAGGTTTAAATGTTCATTGAACAACAAACAGTTTTCAAAATTTAGCAAAAACTTTGGCAAATGAAAATACTACAACACATACAACATGTGCATACCTGATGATGATACTAATTTCCTCGCCATAATTTTCGAGGCCTCAATAAGGGCATTTTTTTCAAGCTTTTTTTTTCTTTTAGTGCTTTATCAGGCATTTCAGTTTGTTTTGTCTTCGTCTTTTTTGTTTTGTTACTCAATGATGAATCATCTTTTTTCTTTCGTTTATTTTTTTGGTCAGCAACCTTTTCTAAAAATCCATGAATTTCAAATTAAATTGAATGAGATGGGGGGGGAGGGAGGGTTTACAAGCATCATTTAAATCACCTGGTGTTGTAACAACATTCATAATTAATATTGTTCACGATTAACTCTTAAATTACCTCTCTTAAACCAACCAATTATTAGTCCATTAGTATATCGGTAGCAAAATGTAAGAATTAGAAACAAAATGGGTAAAATTTGTCAGCATTGTAAGGCCAAAATGAAATATTTTTAGTTTGGAATTGCCAGTCCCGCCTCATTGAAATGTCCCCGTCTGAAAAAAATTTATTGACCAAAAGTAGGAAGATTTATATATATTATATGTAAATAATCAATTTCTTGCCCATTATTACATGCACCATACAAAACACTGAAATGTTACTATTTGTCAGATCTATGCAAAATTAGATTTCTTTGTTGGTGGTACATGTAGATACTTTTTTTTAAAATCAAAAAATGTATTTATACTGATCAAAAATTAAAAATTTATCTTCAATTTTGTCAATTGACATACCGGTAATTTTTTACCCCAAATTTGGCAATTCCACCCAAACAAACAATTTTTAAGGATGGCCTATTAAGAATAGGGATACATTAGATAATGGTGATCTTGTCCAATTCACATTAGGCCAAAAGAAAAATACTCTTGTTTCCTGTCCCCTGACCAAAAACATTAGGGTAGGTAGGTAGGGAAAAAATTTTATTTTGAGAAAAAAATTTATTTTCAAAACTCAATGAATGCAATACATATAGCATGTAATAGTAAGAAAATGATATGTTAACAGTTTACAGAGCAAGTTTGTTAATCAAAATTTCTAAAGTAAAGGTATCCTGTACACTTGTGATGTATTAGTTCTGTAAATATTGTTGGTTGACTTTTGTATTTATAAAAGAATAGTTACCCAAAAAATGAAAATGTAATAAAAACTTTTAGGGTCGGTGGGTAAAATGTAGGGTAGGTCGGGTGACAGGAAACAAGAGTATTTTTTATTTTGGCCTTATCACTGAAAGACAAATATTTTTTTGGACTTGCACATTTTTGGCAGGACTGACACCTTTAATGCATGTAATTATTTATACCTGTTTCACATTGCTGATTGGACATGTCATCTGTGACATGCACCCCCATTCTCTCCATCACTTCATTGGGTGCAATGTCGTTTTTCAAGATATCTTCTAATTTTAGCAAATCATCTCTCAGCTCATCCTTACTATCTGTGAGAATAGTCAAAATAATACATTTTATGGTCATATACTTCCATATCAAGCATACTGAAATCACACTCCAAAAAGTAGGAAATTAATTTCGAAATGAGGATAGGCGATGGAAGTAAATTGAAAGTGGGGTGGCTGATTGAAAGGAGGGGGGTCTAAACTACCATAAAAAATGTAAACCCAATTACGTTGGATAATTATAATAAACAAATTGTGATAGAACAATTGACAAATTAAGAAATAATGATTTACAAATTACAATTTTAGGTTTACATGAATACACTTTAAGAATTATAGAGTTGGAATTTTGAACCTTTTGGTTTTCCATAGAACATAATTATATTTAATCTATTTTTAACAATTTCGTTTTTTAATTACAAAAGAGAAAAAAAAATCAAATAAACCGATTAAAGGGATTATTTAAAAAGCAATCCAATGCAGATATATTTTAAACTTTAACATTTAAACACTTTAAAGTAAAAGTTACTTAATGATATATTTCTATTGCTTAACTGTCCACCACCTTGTGTGAGGTGTATATATATACAACTTCAAGTATGATTTAGTGATGGAAAATCATGGGGAGAAAATCATAGTTGATTACCAGCTGTGCATAATTTATTATTATCAAATTTTAATATAGTAAAGTACATTAAATACGAAAAGAAATATAATTATTCACATTTAATATACTTTTACAAACTAATAATTTTATCTTAATTATTTATTAAATTCATGTATCAGGGGCTTAGAACAAAAGTAATGTCCCATCTCAAATGTCTAATGAGATTTTAAAAAAGAAAAAAGATAGTAAATTCCCATTCAATATGTTTTAATAAGATTTTAAAAAAATGTTTAGTATAAGATGAGATATGATGTGTTTTATTACTAATTTAGTATAAGAATTCTTTTCATTTTATTAGAAGGAAAAATAAATACATGTATTTATCAATGTTGCTAATAACACGTGTTCGTGTTTATTTATATCTGTAATCTATTGGCTGTAATGCTGGTCACCTTGTCAGGTGACATTTAAATATTCATTGCACGGGTTTTAACTGACCGCTGTTAGCACAGAATATTCTAAAGCCATTCGAAGGCTCTTTTTAGTGCATATAACACGTTTTTTTTTTTCACTCTCTATTTCCACGTAATATGGGCGATTCGGGCGATGAACTGACTTTGGACACAGATAAATTACCGAAAGACAGCACAGGAGGGAACTCTTCATTGGAAATCTCGGACATTGTTAAACTCTTCACGGGAGTAATACAGTCTCAATTCAAAACTTTCTCGGGACAGTTAAAAGCGGAGCAGTCCGAGTCCATCTCGAAGAAACTCAAGGAGAATTCTCTTCATAAGATAAAGTCTGAAGGCAACCGAATTCAGTTTGAATTTAACGCCGAATTATTAGAGGGTTTAGAGAAGCTAGAGTCGAGAGCCTTTGATTTAAAAGATTCTGAATCATTGAAAATCATTTCTGACTTGTGTAAAAAATTGAAAACGCGTCAAAAGCATATACGCATAGCTGATTCATCTCCCGCGGGCTGGAAAACTGTCAACGAATACCAGTGTAATGAAATCGCAGACAACTCCGATGATGAAAAGAAGATACGCAGTGCCGAAAACAGGGCCCTCAGACATCAGAAGCAGAACAAGAGATTTCAGCCTTACGGGACACAGAAAACGCCACCAGCGGCAGCTGCGGGATCTCCGGCTCAGCTGGCCCTTTCTGGGGTTTCTAGTACTTTTCAGCCCTTTCCTGCCTTTCAACAGCAGCAACAACAGCCATTTCTCTATGGCCAAAGCAGAAACAAGCAGTCAAGGAGACAGCCTATGCCCTACGACGTTTGCTTCGGTTGTTTCGGAACAGGGCACTGGAAATCCAACTGCCCAAAGGGAAAGACAAATCAAAGTCAATGATAAGTATACAGGTTGTTTGACTTGTGTTCATGAAAAGAGTCATACGGAACATAGTATTAAACATAGTCTAAAAAGGCATTACAGTAAATGGGAAGAAATTGGGGCTTTTCCTTACATTTTGAAAGTAATACATTCTGGTTATGAAATTCCTTTCCTCTCCTTTCCGCCATCTATGAATTTTAGAAATAACAAATCTGCAGAGATTAACGCTGAATTTGTCACATCAGAAATATCCCAGTTAATCAAGACAGGTTGTGTTGTAGAAGTTACACACAGACCATATATTGTAAGCCCTCTTAGTGTCGCGGAAAACAGGTCAAAAAAGAGGTTGATACTAGATTTGAGTAGACTGAATTATTATGTGAAACATGAGAAAATAAAGTTTGAAGATTGGAAAACAGCCCTGGATTACTTTGAGAAAGATTGCTATTGTATAAAATTCGATCTCAAATCTGGCTATCATCATATTGATATTTCTGAAAGTTTCCAGACATATCTTGGGTTCTCATGGAACGAAAAATATTATTGTTATACTGTACTCCCGTTCGGCTTGTCATCTGCTCCATTTATTTTTACAAAAAGTCTTAGACCCATTGTTAAATTCTGGAGAAAGAAGGGTATTAAGATAGTTCTTTACGTAGATGACGGTTTTGTGTTTGCCCCATCTAAACAGGAATGTTTTTCAGTTTCTGAATTCATTCAAAAGAGTTTGTCTGACTTTGGGCTACTTATAAATTTTGAAAAATCTGTATTTTACCCAACTCAGAATTTAGAATGGTTAGGAATTTCTTGGGATTCACAGTCGTTTTCTATTTCAGTGCCTACAAGACGTTTGGACGATACAGTGGCTTCTTTGCAGAAACTAGTGAAGAGTTTTCCTAAAGTGACGGCCAGAGAGTTGGCAAGAGTGGTTGGAAAGATTATGTCAATGTCACCAGTGATGGGTAACAAATGTAGCATAATGACAAGATTCTGTTCTATAGAGATAGCATGTAGAAAGTCATGGGACGATGTTATTGTATTCACACACAAGAACGAGGTTCTAAATGAATGTAATTTTTGGTTGCAATGTATTTCCTCAGAAAAAACAAGATATTTACACACACCGACAAAGAAAAGTGTGATTATTTACTCTGACGCGAGTAGTCTAGCTTTAGGAGCGTACACTGTCGAAGTTGATTCAAAAATTTTTCACTTAATGTGGAAAGAGTTTGAGAAGGGTATGAGCTCTACTTGGAGAGAGCTTCGAGCGATTGAATTAGCTTTGGCTTCATTTAAAGATAGTTTAGTGAATAAAGAGGTGAAATGGTTCACTGATAATCAGAGTTGTGTAAAAATTGTTCAGTCTGGTAGTATGAAACATCATTTACAATCTCTTGCTTACAATATTTTCAAAATGTGTGTAGAACAAAAAATTTCAATTGACATACAATGGATTCCAAGATTACAAAATGATAAAGCTGATTTTCTTAGCAATATTATAGATCACGATGACTGGGGCGTTACTGCAACATTTTTTGAATTTGTTAACAACTTGTTTGGAACTTTTACTGTTGACAGATTTGCAAATTATAACAATTGTAAGTTGGGACGGTATAATTCAAAATTTTGGAATCCTGGCTCAGAAGCTATTGACTGTTTTACCCAAAACTGGGAACACGAAAACAATTGGTTAGTGCCACCTATTCACTTAGTAGTTCGGGCTATTAAACATCTAATAGCATGCAAGGCTTTCGGGGTTTTAATTGTTCCAAACTGGCCCTCCGCTGTTTTTTGGCCATTTATTTTTGATAAAGATATGACGTATAGATGGTACGTTAAAGATGCTTTACTATTCAATGATTGTACAGACATACTTATTCAGGGTGATAACAAAGCGTGTTTGTTTGGATCAAAAAATTTTACTTCTGGGATAATGGCAGTAAAGTTAGATGCAAGATCCTAATATAGAACGCTATATAGAGTTTGTTTATATACTCATGTTGAGTTCAGAATGTAAATATAGATACGTTTTGAGGTGTATTGCAGATGAGATGGGTCCTGGTACACCAGATGTTTATATTGGTCAGATGTATTGCAGATGATTTATGGTCCTGATACATCTGTTAAGTCGGTGTATTGCAGTTGATTGAGGGTCCTGATACACCATAAGAAAAATATGATTAATAACGTCAATTTAATCTTTGTATTCCGTTTTATACAATTTTCAGATATATTTAAAATGGGACGGTGGTCTGATAGTGCGAGGATTGAGGACCAGCGATTACAACAACTTAGGGACTTTTTACCATCCTACTGCCTAAAATCCAGAGCATCGAACACATCAAGTCAATACAGGTACGCATTCAATGCTTTCTGCAGATGGTGTGCCGCTTTTTTGCCTGCTATTTCTGCATTACCCGCAGCGGATGAACACGTGGCTCTCTATATAATTTCTATCGCTAAAGATTACAAATCATCAAGTAAAATTCAATTAGCTACACACTCTATTAGTTGGGCACATCAGCTAGCAGGGCTAAAAGATCCATGTGAATCCGTTTTAGTGAAATTAACAAAGGAGGGTGCAATAAGAGAGACTTCCAAGCCAGTTGTAAAAAAGGAACCGATTACACCAGATCATTTGAAGTTATTGGTTCAGAGATACAAATCAAACAATTTATATAATATGCGTACTTTATGTTTGTGTTTGTTGGGTTTTGCAGGGTTCCTCAGATTCTCGGAACTCGCTAATATTAGACTTAATGATATATCATTTGATGATGTGTGTATGAAAATTAATATTGTGAAAAGTAAAACGGATGTTTACAAAGAAGGGCAGGAGGTGTGTATTGCTAGAACTCATGGTGACACTTGTCCTGTACATATGTTAGAAGAATATATAAAATTGTTGGGTGCTGAAGTTGATTCATCAGAATATTTATTCAGATCTTTGTCATTTTGTAAAAATACAAGTGCATATAAAGTTAGAAGAGATAATCGCCCTTTGTCTTATACTAGGGCACGAGAAATTGTCTTAGATGCTTTTGAAAAAATAGGTTTAGATAAGAGCAAATTTGGTCTTCATAGCCTACGGTCAGGCGGGGCAACTTCCGCTGCAGCGGCTGGTATAAGTGACAGGTTGTTTAAAAAGCATGGGCGGTGGAGGTCAGAAAAAGCTAAAGATGGCTATGTGAAAGAAAATATTCAGGATAAATTATCTGTAACCAAGAACTTAGGTATATGAAATTCACATGATTATACAAGTCATTCCATTTCGACTCTTCTTTGTCTTTCGAAATAAGTAAACTGCACTATCATAGCGCTTCACATCCTAATATACGTGTTTGTGTTTATTTTATAAATTATTTATGTTCGTTTGAGTGGCACGAATAAGAACATAAATGTATTTATCAATGTTGCTAATAACACGTGTTCGTGTTTATTTATATCTGTAATCTATTGGCTGTAATGCTGGTCACCTTGTCAGGTGACATTTAAATATTCATTGCACGGGTTTTAACTGACCGCTGTTAGCACAGAATAATCTAAAGCCATTCGAAGGCTCTTTTTAGTGCATATAACTGAATCCCCACCCACCCGCCCTTGCTTTACATGTTTTAAAAAGATTTTATATTTAAAAATCTTGTTTTATTTTGTAGAAAGGAAGACAATTAAAGAAGATTGATATGTATTTGTAACAATCTGTGTATTATAAGTAAACTGCACTATCAGAGCGCTTCACATCCTAATATACGTGTTTGTGTTTATTTATACCCGCACTTTCTAAAGAAAGTTCGGGTATATTGTTGTTACTCATGTCCGTCCGTCCGTCCGTCTGTCCGTCCGTCTGTCACACTTTTCTTACCTGAACTCCTCCTACATTTTACACAGTAGCTTAATCATCTTTTAAGAGATGGTTGGTGGTGTCATGTAGATGTGTAGTAAGGTTTCGGAATTTTGATTTTGCCCCGGGGGGTCAAATGGGGGTCGAAAAATGACGTTTTTTGTGCAAAAAGTCCCTTCTTCCCTGAACTCCTTCTACATTTTACTCAGCAGCCAAATCACCTTTTGGGGGATGATTGGTGGTGTCATGTAGATGTGCAGTAAGGTTT
>PRKT01001238.1:46300-63167 GCA_003671525.1 Saccostrea glomerata | reverse complement strand
ATTTTTTATTTGCTTCTCAGGAAATCTTGGGCTGATTTTTTTGACTGAGGTGTGACCCCCCCCCCCCCTTTCTGAAAAAAAAAATTCTGGATCTGCGTCTGTTATATACTGAATGTCCGCAACGGGAGATAACTTGACAATGTGAAATATTGTCGACTGTGGCATGCGATGATCTTTGACCATGTTGACCCTTTTTGAACTTCAACCTAACCATTTGCATTTATTTATTTTTATGCAATCTATACTAAATCTTGTACTTACCGAATGTCATAGGTCGTGACAACGAATTCATGAAATATAATCCATATAATCCAATTAAAACACAAATGATTTTAACTGACCACACTGCATCGTCAGCATACATGTGCTAAATAATCTCATTCGACAAACCTTTTCTGATTCCGTTGCCAGTATGAATTGGCCGAGGTGTGCCGAGAGGTGATATCTATAAATATGATAATGGGTAACGCAAACCCAATGTGAATGTAGAAAATAAAACTGTTTAGTACAAGAACAAATTTCAAACTATCATAATAAACTAAACTATGTTTTTTTAAAAAATGTGAGAGTGAGAGAGAGAGAGAGAGTGTGTGTGTGTGGGGGGGGGGGATAGGCATTGATAAATTAATCGGGTTCATAGGTGGATCCAGGAATTTGAAAAAGGGGGAGTCCAACATTTTGACTTATTTTTTCTTATGATTGCAACATCTACCGCTCCCAATGCATAGGCGTAGTCACAGGGGGGCAGCCACTTTCAGATCGGTGGGGTGGGGGAGGGGGGGCAAGGGTATGTCTGTGCCCCCACCCCACCCCCCCACACACTTTTTAATGAAGAACAAAATCACAGCTATTTTGGAATAAAATTAAACCTCATTTTATGGCATTTTCTATGTTCAACAAATGAGCAAGCATCTCTCTTGACGTAATAGTTGTATAATATAGTAATGTAATATAGTAATTGAATCGCCAAGACCTGCCCCGCCCCCCACTTTTTCCCCCAACATCACCTTTAATATAGGAAATGTTCATTGAAGGGATAGGTGCCCCCCTTTTGTTGACCATAGTATAGTGATATCGAAGAATTGTGCGGAAACAAATTGGAATCGTAAGTAACGTGCCTTTGAAAAAGTTAACCACTACCCCCCGAAAATCCGTAAAATCTCAATCGGAAGGACAGACAGGTGGATAGATGGAGCGAGAGTAAACTAGCACCCTCCCTCTTCAATTGTTTGATATTAACCCAATATCACACTGTTCTGATCAGACTTAGAGTCCCAAATATCTATAGTGAATTGCTTTATCAACTTTAGGCATTTACTATTCTGGTCAATTATACTGGAGTGACAGATCTAACAGAAATATAGAAAACTCTATATTTATCATAATAAATGAATGGTATGAACTTTAATGCACCAGATCCGCATTTCGACAAATAATGTCTCTTCAGTGATGCTCAGACCAAAACTATTGGAAATCTTTAAAAAGATAAAGAGCTACGAGCATTGAACGAAAGTGCCGAACATGAGCCAAAATCCGAACAAGGACCAGAGCTATGCCTGAGGGAGATACGTCCTTTATTTCTAAAATTTATCACATTAAAATTGATATATCCGTTTCATGATAGCACTGGGGTACTAGACGAATACCCTCGGGGACTAAAAGTCCAACAGCAGAGGCATATTAATAACATTAAAAAATATTCAGTTATAATTCTCTCTTTGCTATAAGGATATACAATTTTGATAATACATTTTTTTATTTCGTAGGCACACATAACCAAAAAAATTGGGGAAGGGGTATCTGCACATGAGGCCTATGTAGATTTTTTTTTACTTTAAAAATATACATGTACATAACATGGGGGAGGGTAGGGAACAACCCCAACGTGTTTTTTTCCTACAAATTGTATAAAAAAAGAAAGAAAAAGAAAAAAAGTAAAATTGGATTCCCCCTTTTAAAAGGAATAGTAATAGCTGACTCTCTCTGAAGATAAAACTCAATGGTAGACCCCTCCCCTACACCGTGCCGTTCACAAACTTGAGAGTTTAAGAATAGTTTGGGGTATTTGTAATAAAATTAATGAAATTGATAATCACGTACATAACCATTCCCACGTGTAGTTTTGAAACGTGACGTTTATGTGATAAATATAGTATAATAGGCCCCTATGTGTTTTATAAAAAAAAATATGCAAAAAACTGAAATAGCTGCAGTGCTTGTTCTACTGCCTAACCCTTTCATGAACTGTATTTTATATCAATAAGTTTGCTCAGATCACAGGGCTTCTTATAAATTTTGTACTCAATCTGTATGTTATATATCTTTTCATGGCTTGAGAAATAAAAGGAAAATAACCCCCCCCCCCCGTTTTGTGTTTGAACTCAGAGCATAAAGTTTGTACTGTATAGCTGTGCTCGCTACAACGGTCACGCCGTCAATATATTACTGTAGGCCTATATGTTAGCCAATGTTCTTGATATTGTAACAACCAGCCTTCCACATATATTTGTGTTTCACGTGAAACGACCTTTATCAAAATCGTCGTGTATGACTCAGCCTAAGAATCAAACATTTGGCTAGTGACCTAGTTCAATATAAACAACTCTTAATAAAAAAAGTAAAAGCTTACTTTAATATTTATATGAATATTATGGACAGTTTAATCTTCATGCCTTACTGGAAGCAGCTTCAGAGTTATATATTCTAAACAAAACTGTATACGTACAGCGCTGATGTTTTCGGTAAAATCTCGCCAACTGTCTATTTCTTTTCTTTTTTTTTTCTTTCCTCTTTTTCTTGATTTATATTTCTATTTTTATTTGGGGGGGGGGGTGTATATATATTTTTTTGGTCCGCGAAAAAAGGGGGGTCCGGACCCCCTGGACCCCCCCCTCTGGATCCGCCCTTGCGGGTTGTATTTTCAATGGATTTTTTTCCCGACCAAATACTAAAATCAGTTTGCACATTTTGATAAATTCATCAAAAACGCTTTGTACTAAAATAATATTTTATGTCGTTGAGAAAGTAAATTTAAAAAGTTCCAAATTATGGGAAAATTATTTATTTGAATCTAATTAAGTAATTTACTTCAATCATTAATTAAATTCTGTTATTTCAGACTGGTTATGAATTAAGTATCTGAAAATACATATGTGAGGCTCAGAGTTGATATGTTCATCTGAAAATTTTATGTTCAATTTGACGAATACATGTACGGTGATAATTATAGAATTATTTTGACTTCTTCCTTGGAAAGTCCAATATGAATGAGTGTATATTTAGAGGCAAACACCATAGTGCGGGTATTACTGTCTCATGACAGCATCTAGTTACTAATTTGCAGAGGTTGTATTAATATATATATTATCTTAGAGTATGCTTTAACATCATATGAAACAATTTTGACTTCTTGAATAGACCCCTTTCCTTAGACATATTTGCCTAGATGAGTTATTCCCCCCTTGCCGCCATCTTTTACTGTACAGTCATTTTACCTGTAACGAATCGGTTTCTAGTAATCGTCTTACACACGACCCATATCTTTGAATTTCCAGATTTTCTTTGTTGTTGTTTATTATTTTGTTTTTCTAAACTTTACAAATAAGTGGTACCAAAATTTGCAAAATATAAATGATACAAGATTGAAGTAGAGAGTTGTCAAAAACCACATCCTTTAATTTGCTATATAATTTCGAATTGATTCGGATTAAGTGCCATCTATTGTTGCCGAGTTAATAAATGGAATGGGTTGATCGAAATTTTGTAGAAATATACAGGTCTAAATAATTATTTTTCTAAAAGTAAACAATATGAAAAATGTTGGATTTTATGAGAAACTTTTAGTGACGTGTGTTATTAAAATTAAGCTAACAATCACAGAGACATAATTTTCATATAGAATATCTTTGCTTGTACATCGTTTGGATGGTATTTTCACTTCTGTCATTTTTTTAAATCCCGTAAAACGGCATTTTTTTTTATTCTTCGAAAATTTTTGATTCGTAAAGTTCTAATGGAAAGGACACATGGTTAGTTTATATGTAAAATTTCATTAAGCAAAGTACTGAATTAACCTCTTTGAGCGAACAATTTTAAAATGCATACGAGAAATATATGGGGAAAATTTTATCAATAATGAATTAATAAAGGCACAATATTCATAAAGAAAAATAGTATTATTTTAATATACCTCAGTACCACTATTTAAGGAATGGAGCGATTTATAAAAAAAAAAAAAAAAAAAGCGTAAATTTAGAGTACACTGTACTTTTAACTTTTGACTACAGTATACATTTGTACTATCTACATTTTAAGTGCACCCCCTTCCGATCCATTTAACCCATAATTTAAGGTTAGTTGATATTATTTGCATTCACGAATATACCAATCCTTTATACATAAAATTGACAACAGAGTGTAATTTAACATATATACAGTTTTAGTTCGTTTTATTTTACCAGAGTAATAACAGTACTGCAGCACTAGTAAAATGGAAACCGCAAAACGTCATCGTGCAAGAAAAGGTCCATATAATTTATACCTGAGAGCAGCGGATCCACGAATGTTTGCCCCGAGGGCATCTAGGAAACGGATTGAGACAGATGAAAATGCAAGTCCGGTTACCGTACCCATTCCCAATCCAAAATCAGTCATATTTTCTCAATTTTAAATCTTTTTCTCCAATTATGTGTCCATGAAAAGAAATTAGAATTCAGACAAAAATGTTTCCTTGCGGGACGTCTATTCACACTTGACAAATCTCGACAGGATCAACAAGTGATCGTATCATTGAGCTATAAAAATAAGTGATGCAACACATGTGGGAAATTTAGTGACTAGTCATTATTTACCTAACGTATAGAACATACAAAACAACTGCAGTTAAGTTGTCTGTGTGCAGTCCTTGCATCATCTAATAATAGCAATGGTTAGACTAATTTGCCAAAAGAAATAAAAAAAAATTAATTCAGGAATAAAAAGAATAATATGATAAAAAAAAAAAATTCTCCCAAACTTTTTTCTTCACATCAGTCATGAATAGTTCTAATTATCTGACCTTGGAAGTTTTAATCAATTCAAAAGTATTAAGTCAATTTATTTATTTTACATTAGTCATGGAATCATAGGAATTTTGGAACTAAGAATTTTTTCTGTATTTTTTCTTAAGCAAAATATTAATAATTTACAATTTTGTATATCTCTACAGTTGTTCAGTATTTTGTAATACAGACACCTTTTGACCCCTTCATTTTCATTTTGGTTTTTTTTATAAACTTTCTCATTTTTGAACACATTTCAAGTCAATTACCCCAATTTTACAGATCCAGACCAAGTTTAAAAATGGTAGGAAAACCCTCTCCTCAACAATTGAAAATTCATAGTCATGCACATGATATTGTGGGACCCCCCCCCCCCTTGAGCTGACTATTTACTGTTGAAAATAATTAATGAAAGGCTGATCCCCCCTTTTGTAGCAGTATAATCAAATTGTTTCAGTGTAATGTACCTATGTATTATTAATAAGGCATGTGAAAATAATCGAATAATTTGAAAACATTTAATAAAAGATAGATACTTTATGCAATGCTTCAGCAAACCTTTACCAGTACGTTAACTAATAGATATTTCTCTCTGATCATGCTCTTCTCTCAACTTTATCACACACACACACCCTCTTTCTTTCTCTTTCTCCCCCTCTCAATTGATTTTTTTTTAATTAAATATGGACGTGGGGGGTTCAAATAAACCTCAGAATGACTATCTACTTAATATTTCTCTCATTATTAATAAATCAAGTTTTCTTACCTGTGTATTTACTAAAATGTAAAAATTACTAAAATATTTTTGATACAATGCGAAAATTTTACAGGTTTTTTACCTTTTTTTCAGAAGTACAGAAGCAGGAAGAAACCATAGATAGTTGCTGTGATGTCACAACAGAAAGTCGTAGCAGAGATCATGACTGCCCTTTGGTCAATACGCAAAATGATATACATGCTGTACAGGCCAGTTCTGCTTGTGACCCGTGTGATGAAGACTATCCAATAACAGTTGAAAAAGAAAATGATAATCCCACTTCAGATGATGAAGATGACAGTTGTGATGCAGAATTAGCTGTTCAGTTCTCAAGCAGAGAAGTTTGGGACCAAGATCTTAACACTGATATCTTTGAGCAGAGTAATGAAAATGAAAACAGAAATTTAGACACTGAAATACTTGACAATAATTGTAATTTTACCAAGGACGATAGTAGAAAACCAATACATGCTGAAACAGAATTATCATTAGGGTCCAGTATTTTGCTAATTTTGACCTATGTCTTGAAATATTCATTGAGTAGAGAGGCATTGTGCGACCTATTGAGTTTAATAAATCTTCACTGCCCAGCAGATTGCAGTCTTCCACAAACAATGCGACAATTCTGGAAATGGTTCGAAGATATCAAACATCCTCTTAAATTCCACAAGTACTGCAGCAGTTGTCATTTGGTACTGAACGAAGATGCTGAAAGTAGTGGAATTTGTCCAAATGCACTGTGCAATTCGGATATTACTACAGATTATGCTATTTCGCATTTCATCGAAATTCCAATTGCAAAGCAGATACAAAGCTTGTTCTCGAGAGATTCGTTTTTGAGTGATATAAGCCACAGATTCCACAGACAAAAGGTTTCTGATACAGCTATTGAGGACATATATGATGGTTTTGTTTACAAACATCTTTCATCAGAAGGTGAGATTTTATCAGAAAAAAATAATCTCTCCTTGCTGTGGAATACTGATGGTGTCCCATGCTTTAAATCATCAAATATGTCATTGTGGCCCTTGTTCTTTCAAATTAATGAATTGCCGTATTCAAAACGTATAAACCCTGACAACATGATCCTAGGAGGACTGTGGTTTGGTTCAAAAAAGCCTTCTATAATGTCATTTACAGAACCCTTACTGCGGACTTTAAAGGATCTTGAAATTACTGGTGTTGAAGTTACTTCCCCTGATGGACAAGAATTTGTTAGTCGCGTAATTGTGATAGGGGGAACTGCAGACTTGCCTGCTAGGAGCTTAGTGTGCAACTCGATTCAGTTTAATGGGAAATATGGATGTTGCAAATGTTTGCAGCCTGGAGAAACATGCAAAACTAGTAAAAGAGGACATGTTCATATTTTCCCATTTAATGCAGATTTTCCGGATGGACCAAAGAGATCCCATGCTGAAATTGAAGAGGATTCCATTGCAGCAATGGACACTAATTCTGTCATTCATGGAATTAAAGGACCCTCTTTTTTACAATCCCTGGCATATTACAACCTTGTTGCAGGTACATGTATAGACTATATGCATGGTATTCTTCTGGGTGTGACAAAACTTTTGATGAACTTTTGGTTCTCATCTGATCATAGTGGTGAACGTTTTTCGATTTCCAATAGTGTGCATATTGTGGACCAGCGTTTATCGGAAATTAAGCCTCCAAATACAATTACTAGAGTACCACGTTCTGTGAAAGAACATCTTAAATATTGGAAGGCATCAGAATTCAGATCGTGGCTTTTGTATTACTCTTTACCAATCTTAAGGGATTTGTTGTCAGATAACTACTTTCAACATTATTTGCTTTTTGTAAATTCAATTTTCTTACTTTTGCAAGAAAGCATTTCCGAAGAAGATATTCAGAAAGCAGAGGCACTCATGAAACATTTCTGCTGTATGTTTGCTGCTCTCTACGCAGACAGATATATGACTTGCAATGTTCACCAGCTGCTACATTTGGCAGAAAATGTCCATGACATGGGCCCACTTTGGGCATACTCTTGTTTCCCCTTTGAAAATGCAAATGGTGTTTTATTAAAATTGTATCATGGCACACAATATGTTGATTTGCAAATTGCACAAACAGTCTCTATCATGCAAAACCTACCAAGAATGGCAGTGACATACATTCAGAATGGCACAGATCCTCAAATTGCTCTGTACAATAAGCTAAAGAATATACCGCAACGAAAGAAAGAAAAGGGCTTGACTGATTCAATTTCTGTTGTTGGAGCAACAAATGTTAATGGTAGATTAACAGTTTCAGAAATGGACAGTATTGCAGGATACCTTGGACATATTCCAAGAAAGTATCTTACCTTTAACAGAGTGAAATTGAAAGGAGATGTATACCACTCCCGTAGATACAGAAGATGTTATGCTAGAAACAGCTATACATTAGCATACAGGAGTAAGGATGGGCTTATTCATTATGGCCAGGTGGAGTGCTATTTGCAGTTGTACCCTTTCTGTATTAAACATGGACAGGAGTCTTCTGAATGTGGTTGCCTAATAGATAATGTGGCACTTGTTTTATAACTTGCTAAACTCCCAGAAAGTCTGTCTAAGGATGACATAACCAATGCAGATGCTGGGCATATTGTTGCAGTCAAAACCAAACCTTAGGAGGATCTGACTGTTGTACCATTATCTAGCATTATTTGTAAATGTGTTTTTATTGAAGTGAAAGGAAATATGCAGTATGTGTGTAGAATGCCAAATAAAATAGAACAGTTTTAAAATGTAAGCATGTGACTTTCTCTACATTTTCTTGATGAACAGTTTAAATCTATTTGTTGAGCTTTGTATAATCTTAAACTCTTTTTCTATGCATGTGATTTGTCCAGATTAACAGTGCATACAGTACTGATAATTATGTCATAAAAGCTTTTATGGTGTAGTTATAATTCAATAAATTTTTAGCTGAAAATAATCTAGTTAATTATTCATTTTAATCTTTTCTCTATAGTATGATGACTGTAAATTGCTGATATATTAACTGTTTGGAAGATAAAATGAAAGGCTGCTCTATGTCTAAAAATGACACTTTTAAAAAATATTATTATTATATACTTAAATGGTAGATCTCTAACAAAGAATCATTTCGCAGAAAACCCCACTTAAATACAATGAATATTTAAAAAGTTATAGATTTTCAAAAAAAAAATCTATTTAGGATTCAAATTTGGACTTTGAAAAAAATCATGCGAATGATGGACTGTGTAAAATTTCTAAGTCCCTGTTTTGTTTTTGACTTCTCACTTATAAGCGCCTAATACACCTTCCTATTGTTCTTATCATCACTTATAAGTGACACAAGACGAAAGACCACCTTTAAGCAATCGCTTAATGGTAGCTTAATGGTGACTTAATGGTGGCTTAAAGAAGTTAATTCCTTTAAGCCACCATTAAGTCACCATTAAGCTGCAACTTACAGGTGCTTAATGTCCAAACTTCATTAAGCTACCATTAAGCCACCATTAAGCTGAGCTTAATGGTGACTTAATGGTCAAATCTCATTTAACTTTTAAGCATCTTATATAGAATCTTTGAACTAACTTTTAGTTGTTTTAAAATCATTAACGCAAAATTTATTCTGACTCATAATTTTTTCTCGATCGTAATTTCTACGAGTTTTTTGACAACATGCATAAACTTGAAAACACTGAAAACAACGTTAGCTAACAGCCTTAGGGGCTTGCTCCCAGTGTCTAATGATTATTTTTTTTTTTAAATCATCTACAGTGATAATAAAATAAAACATCATTTATCAGTGCCATATATTATTTAAAACAAAAATAATAAATCATTATTACATGCGGTGTTTTTATTTTTAGTGTATATATGATTTTTGAAAATAAATAATTATTACACACCGGGAGCAAGTCCTTGTGCGATATCTAAAATTTTCAATACCCAAAATCAATTTGTTCTTAAATTATCTTTATCCATGAACACAAAATACATTACTTTTTTTGTAAAAATGTTGTATATATTTCATGTGTTAAAAGAAACATTCCACTTCAGAATTCAAGGGAATATAACTTTAAGTCAGATAATCTCGCTGTTTTTTTTTTGTTTTTTTTGGGGGGGGGGTGTACTGGTATACAAATGTTAAGTTTTCAAAGATTGACTTTTACCTGGGACCTATATAGGTCCCTGCTTTTACATCATGAATAATTTTAATTAATTCGTTATTTTTTTTTAATTTTTTTTTTTAGATACAGCGGTAAGCATGCTAAGTATCTGTCAAAATCTAGTTGGTTTTTTATTTCTTTTTTTTTAAATGCAGCGGTAATTATAAGTATCTGTCAAAATCAAGTCGGTCTTCGATGATTGTTACTTCAAAATCGATTGTCAGAAGAACAGCCGATCAGACTAAACATGACATCCGACGAGATTTATACACATTGAGAAACGGGGTAAGATTAACAGATTATCAGTGTACAGTACACCGACTGGTCAGACAATAGACCTTAATTAGGTGTCCCCCGTCGCCGGTTAACTAACAGGGAACTATACACACACAACGTACACTTAATTAGAACTAGATTTTGATGATCAATTATTTTTACAAAATTTTAAATTTTAACGCAAGCAATTAACAAATTAAAAATTATGATTCATCGTAAAAAGTCAATTATTTTGATACCCATTATGATACAGAAAGAATTGAAACTGAATATGATATTCTAAAAAAAGTTTTTGTAAACGTAATTAACCAGGTAACTCAAGATTACGCGAGGATTGACGCTAAATTGTTGACACAGAAACCGTTTATAACCGCAGAACATGTATATATATTTAAAAAAAAAACAGGAAAAGCTGTTTTTCGTCTTTCTTTTCCGATGATAGATTTTTGCGTTTTATCTATAATGAATTTATTTTCAATCATGATTTAATGCTTACATGTATAAATTTTTCGATTAACACAGCGAAGAAATCCATCACATCACATCAATCTAAAAGCCGAACTCAATGTAGATATATTACTGTGATATAAGACTTTCAAAAAGATCCACAAGTAATATTGTTTTTATATTGATTAATGAATTAATTCAAGACTTTTGGAAACGTTCAACAAAATACTACTAAATACTTTTCCTAGTCCAAACAAATTTTGAAAAAAATAAAGTTAAATATTGAATATTTTCCTCTACATATAAGAGCGGCGATAGCCTAATGGATATGGCGTTCGCCTTGAAAACAGAAGGTCATGGGATCGCGCCCCCATAGCGGCGATTTTTTTTGTTTGAAATTTTGAATTTCGTTCTTTTTACAATATCAAGATATCTGCGAACTCTTCATTTATAATATTGATAACAAATCACTCCAAAAATAATTTTTCACCCATAAAAACAATATTATCGACGGTGTAATGTGAATTAATGGTGGCTTAATGGTGGCTTAATGGTAGCTTAATGGTAGCTTAATGGAGTTTGGACATTAAGCACCTGTAAGTCTACCTTAATGGTGGCTTAATGGTGACTTAATGGTGGTCTAAAAGTAACCATTAAGAACCTGTAAGCCACCATTAAGTAACCATTAAGCCACCATTAAGCTACCATTAAGTTTGAAATTTGGCTTAATGGTGGCTTAATGGTTACTTAATGGAAGCTTACTGGTGGCTTATAGGTGCTTAATGGTGGCTTAATGGTGGTTTAAAGGCGGCCTTTAAGCCACCATTAAGCACCTATAAGCTACCATTAAGTCAAGCTTAATGGGAGCATTTCATCTTGTGTGAAGTATAATTGAATTCTCATTTTACTTATACTTATAACCACTTATACTTCACTTTCTTGATCAACTGCAAAACTTATAAGTGGTTTATAAGCCAGTATGAGCCACTTATAAGTGGCACATACTTGGCTAATAAGTTGTTATAAGAAATTTCTGTAAGGGTGTGAAAGGAGTGCTTTCTGTTACGAGAAAGCGCTCGGAAGTTATTGTATTGATTTCGTGCTTCTGCTGCTGATTTCCTTATTTATTTGTGTTTACTGATATTTCTCTTCTGAGGCAAACGTTTAAACGATAGATCTACAATTTCAAAAATAAAAAACAATGTATTTATCTAATTGCTATGAATAAAAATGAAGCAGGAATAGTCAAATTTATTTCTATAGATCAATCAGTTAAAAAAAATTATATA
The DNA here is from genome assembly GCA_003671525.1 of Saccostrea glomerata. Taxonomy (NCBI): domain Eukaryota; kingdom Metazoa; phylum Mollusca; class Bivalvia; order Ostreida; family Ostreidae; genus Saccostrea; species Saccostrea glomerata. The sequence goes on along the minus strand of PRKT01001238.1, from coordinate 51,212 downwards.
TGTGCGTAGCGTTATATGTACCGGGGTATAGAACAAGTATATACCCGGTATATATTAATACCTTTTTATTATGTTAAAGCTTTATTTTAAAATGAAGGTTCAGCATTCGTAAAATATAAGCACGGAAATATTTACGAGTTCTATATATATTAAAACATATCTATACATAATGCCAAAGACATCCATTGGATGATGTTTTTTCTTCCGTTCAATTTTATTTCATTTTTCCTGCATCACCGCTGTAGTGTAAATTTATGTTTAAATTGAAATCGAGAAATTAATTTGTTAATAGCAGAAATATAATTATAAACATGCATTAAGTACTTCAAAAGTCATTTAAAATGAATTAATATTTACCAGCCAGTCAAGAATTAAAGCTAACAGGCTCCGCCCACTTCATTTGCATACCGTTTCCCAAAGCGTACCGTTCCAAAACGGACCGTTTCGTGCAAGAAGCGAAACGTACCGTCCACAAAACGTACCGTTCCGTGCACAAAGCGTACCGTTCCGTGCACAAAGCGAACCGTTCCATGCACAAAGCGTACCGTACTGTTCACAAAACGAACTGTTCCGTTCACAAAGCGTACCGTTCTGTGCACAAAGCGTACCGAACCGTACGGTTCAAGTAGTGTAGTAGCACGGTTTAGAGTCTGTACCATAAATGATTATCAATTTTAATGAAGTAATCATAATTATTTACTCATGAAACTTGTAATTTTCTGAAAGCTTGTATACATTTATGAGCAGAAAAAAAATTCCAAATCCTATAGGAAAATTTTAACAAGTCTGTTTTTGAACATGTTGAAGAGATGCGCCGTATTGTCACTTTAAAATCGCCATGCATGCACAGTCAGCATGGTTGGAATAGTACTATCTAGGAATTGGACGAATTACTTTTCGATTAATGGACTTTTATGAAGCGACTTACTTTTACAATTGGCGACTGACTTTTACAATTTATACTGTGATGTTGGGGTGGGTCTCTATTGATTATATAGTGAAAATACATGAATTTTTTGGAAATCTTCTTTTCTGCTCTTGGGTATTTAATAAACTAACTAAGTACATAGTTATGATGAGCAAGAGTGCATCTACCAAAATTGTGAATTTTATGGCCCGAGCGTCAGGGGTTCTGGTGATAGGGTATGTCTCTATTGATTATATAGTAAAAATACATGAATTCTTTGAAAATCTTCTTCTTTGCTCCTAGGAATTAAATAAACTAATTAAGCAATAGTTATGATGAGCAAGAATGTCTTCCAAAATTGTGAATTTTATGACCCCAGGGTCAGGGGTTCTAGTGTTAGGGCGGGGGTCTATTGATTTTCTTCTCTGCTCCTGGGTATTAAGCAGATGTTGTACCCATTTTGTTATGATGAACAAGGGCCTTAATCTTCCAGAATTTTGAATTTCAAGGCCCTAGAGTCAGGGATACCCTAGAGGGGGGGGGGGGGGGTGTACTTATATACTGAAAAGGAATGAATTGTTTGAAATCTGCTCCTTGGTATTAAGGGGAGACAGGGCACATGTCACAAGACTAAAAAGACATATTACGTCATAATCGGTGATGATATACATGTTTAACGTTGTTAATATCAACAGTTCTTGAGTAATTTTATTCTAAATTCTAAAATTGTTTTTTAAACATTTAATTAAGGTCTTCCGTTTCCAACGGAAGACCTTCTACTGATTCTGTTGGTAAAGATTATTATTCTTTTTTTTTCTTCTACTTCCTAGACGCCAACTTTGAGGCCTCATATTTCATTCATTTCTCAACGGATTTCGCTCAAATTTTCAGAGGTTATAAACGTTTATAAACTCTATCAGAATAATGACTAAAATTTCAAAAAGTCTCTTCCGGTTTTGAGTTATTCCCCTTTAAACGAAAAATCATAGGCTTTCATTTCCGGATAAAGGCTCAGAGACCACAAAAGCTGGAGCAGAAATTTTACTTGTTTTGGATAACAGAAGGATTGAAGTTGTGCACATCCATTTTTGTTTTTCGATTTCTGCATTCAAAATGGCGCTATATAGGGGTCAAAAATTAGAACGCCCAAAAGAGCGAAAATCTACACATATTTTCCTTTTTATCTTGAAAACTAAAAATATTTTGTTAAGACATGTTGAATAAAAGTTGTGCATAATTGCAAGAGCTTTCATTTGATATCATTAATAAGGGGCTGGCCCCTAAAATTAGGGATCTAGTGCCCTTGAAAGTTTTTGCTATGTATCTCAAAAACAATTAATATTTCGAATGACTTTTGATAATAAAGTTGTGATTTAACATCTTACTGATCTTATGAAATTGTTATTTTGTTCTAGTTTTGATTAAAATATGTACAGGTAATTCTTTTCGCTCAGCTCGGAAATGAAAGTTTCTCATGCGTGTATATAAAACAAACTTACTTTAAATAAAAATCATGGCTACATTGGATGCTCATATTCTTTAGAATAAAGTTCTTGAAGTGTTTTGTGCTTTTTTCCCAAATTGTCATGCTTATTTACTACGCGCACGCCTTTACATTCACCTTGTTTGTTTACAATTATATAACGCGCCTCCCTCGATAACGCGGGGCAAAGTCTGTCACCGGGAATCAATCGGCAGGTAATCCAGTGACCCACAGTTATACACAAATAAAACCCGGATCTCATAAAAAGAACTTTTAAAGAGTCAAATAATACAAAAATTATTTACCGCGCGATTCTCACATTCACCTGGAACCCAGATTTTAAGCGTGTGTACCATTGCGTAATCTTACGATTACACGTGTCCAAGAAAATCTAAAGCGACACACCGCGGCGAACCATTGACCCCGTAGTCATAGACAAAAATTTGGTGTATTAAGACTATTTTATAATTAATGAAAAATTATTATTGTCGGATATTTGAGATTAATATGTTGGCTTATCTTTGTTTTAAATTTGATCGTGATACATGTTTCTAGCTATCTAGGCTTTGTGTTTGTTTACAATTACGCGACCAATCATTCCTTCCATCGCTTGTTGACATAAATTTACACAGCGTGGTCAAATGTTAAATCTAATTTTACAAACTTACGGAAAACATTATTTTCTGTAAGTAAATCGAATCTTTCAAAAATATTTTAAAATATCTAATGTTAGACTTTAGAACAAAACGCTGGGGTATTTATTATATATGTACATTAATCAATCTTCAATTTTTATAGTTCGTTAGTTAATTGTGTAATTTTACTTTTCATTTTGACGATTCATAGTGTAAGGACTGGCGATCTGCGGTTACTTAACTTCAACCAATATTGATTTAAATGTACAAGCTTATATTTCTTTGTGCTTTTAACACACAAATAAATCTGTTTACAACACAAATTTTCCCAAACACATTTTTTTTATCACAGATTTTTACCATGGCTATTTCATTTTTAAACTTTTAAAGAAAATCTTCATAAGGATCTAATTAGAATTATACTCAATAAAATGGACTAAACATCGATACGTATCTCCGCACCTGTAAACTTCATAAGTGACTTCTGTGCTTGCACAATGCCCATTTTTATTACAGGTTGAATAGTCAAGTTGAAAAAATATTTCAAGATTTTAAAGCAATGAATTCAATTTAATTTGTGTAATAATTTAATCAAAACCTGTAAATGATTAGTATAGTGTGCTAACATTTTAATTTTGTTCAGTGATTTTAAAGATATCAGCAGCAGGTTATACAATGAACATGTAAGTAGTAATAAACCCACATCGTATGTACGGAATCGAAAATTTAAGAACTTATATAACAATCTGCAGCTACATGTATTGAATATTAGAAATTTATCATGTAATTACACACTTTTATTTCCTAATTTATACTGTTGAAATCATAACCTACACCATAGTTATGAACCCGCATTGTATGTACGGAATCGAAAATTTAAGAACTTATATAACAATCTGCAGCTACATGTACTGAATATTAGAAATTTATCATGTAATTACACACTTTTATTTCCTAATTTAAACTGTTGAAATCATAACCGACACCATAGTTAAACATTAATTGTCTTATAATCGGCACTGAATAGGGCCTTTGAGCAGGGAGGGATCTTTTTTGTGCCAGCACCTAAAGCTACACAGGACTTTGTTGTATGCGGTCTCATCGGAAGAACAGGTCCCCACGTCCCACAGTGGGATTCGAAACCTCGGCGTAAGGAGCTGATCCTTACCTCGCGACTATAGAGCAGTCTCTCTAATCACTGCGTTATGTGGGCAACCTTGGGGGATATAAAATGAAAACAATGAAGAAAACGGTCAGTTAAAAAAAAGAAGGGGTCGTTTTGAAATATTATTCTTATGAACTTCAGGGCAAGTATGAGAAACCATATTTTTGAAAGCTACCTGATATAAAAAAGATTACTTTTTTTCAAATCATGACTAGAGTTTTCCCTTGCAAAGTGATTGTGTATTTTGGGGGGTAGTTGGGAAGGGACGGGAATGAAACGGTCTGTTTAACTGTCCATATGTCTGTCTGTCCCTGAAAGTTTTTCCCAGAAGGCCAGGCTATAACATAAAGAAACCAGAAGCTTGTACTCGATACAAAGATTTCAAATGATCCTAGGATTTGTCATTGTATTTATTCAAGGCAATATTACTGGAAATTCAAGATCACTGGAGAAAGAATTAATGTTTTGTTGCATTCATTTATATGTAATCGAGAATATCTGTAAGCTCATACTTGATACAGAGATTGCTTGTGATAAAAAGGTTTTTTTTTACGATTTTGACTCAGAAAATAGTATTTTTTTCATTCTGACTATATTTGTTTAAGTTCATACTTGATCAAATTGCTTATAGTCCGCCGGTTTTCAGATAACTTAAATAAGGTCATTTTAACAAATTCAAGGCCAATGACAGAAAAGTTGTAAAACACCTGTCAGAGTTATGA
>PRKT01001238.1:30977-45433 GCA_003671525.1 Saccostrea glomerata | reverse complement strand
TGTCATTGTATTTATTCAAGGCAATATTACTGGAAATTCAAGATCACTGGAGAAAGAATTAATGTTTTGTTGCATTCATTTATATGTAATCGAGAATATCTGTAAGCTCATACTTGATACAGAGATTGCTTGTGATAAAAAGGTTTTTTTTTACGATTTTGACTCAGAAAATAGTATTTTTTCATTCTGACTATATTTGTTTAAGTTCATACTTGATCAAATTGCTTATAGTCCGCCGGTTTTCAGATGACTTAAATGAGGTCATTTTAACAAATTCAGGGCCAATGACAGAAAAGTTGTAAAACACCTGTCAGAGTTATGAGTTTCTAAAATTTGTTTCAGATTGAGGGTTTGTCTTGACAAAGAGCCAAGGTTATTCTGCTAAAATCAAGGTCACTGACAAAAGAAATCTGTTCTCTTTCAGGTTATGAACTAGTAAGTGAAAATCATTGGAGGCTCTTACTTGAAACATAGACTACTTATGATTGGAGGTTGTGTCATGTCACCCTGTTCAAAGGTCTTTCTGGCAAATCAAGGTCACTGAGAGAGAAAAAATGTTTAAGCATAACTTTGTAATTAAGATTCACTGGAGGCTCATGATGAGAATAAAAGGTTGTTTACATAAGAAAGTGCAGAAACCTTGACCCAAGGTCGGTACTTCCTGTCCACAGCTCCAACGGAAGACCTACTCGTTGCTTTGCAAAAAGCTCGGCTCTAGTTTTAGAAATTATTATCAATAAAATCTTTAAAGATCTTGTCATCATTTAGATATTGTGAAGTTGCCCAATCAACACATTTGTTTCTCTTTACCCTGCAGTCTGACGTCGGTGACGTCATAGACGTAGTGTTTGAATACTCAGTGCAGGAGATCAAGTACACACACCCGTCATGATCAGTTTTATTTCATAATAAACAGGTCACAGTCAATGTATCGTGATAAATTTCTGAAGTATGTTACGGGCCCGTAAACATAAAGTATATCAACTCCATACAAAGTCTAAACAGGGCGGTATTTGTGGGGCGATATCTCTAAAATAAGTCAAGAAATCCTATGACAGGACCGTTTTAAAATGTTAAGTACATCATGAGGGTTCTCAGAAGTGGATGATCTTACACACATAGGTTTCTCTTGCACTATGAACCACGTATGTAAAATGAAAATTATTTTGGGTCCTGGTTACTATGGATACATGGCCAAAGAAATTTCCCTAGCAACCGGTCAATTTTCAATGAGGATGGACAAATACAGTGTATATCACTACACTTAAAGGCTTGAAATTGAATGTAAATATTACCACAGGGGTTCTTAAATAATGTTATCATAAAGATAAACATTTCGAGTGATAAAACCCTGTAATACATAGAATTTTTATTTTAAGAAATTTCTTTTACGGGCAAAGGAAGATGTGCATGTTTTGCATTTTTTTTTGCTGATTCAGCATTTTTGTAAATTTTGGCAATTTTCAACTCCATATATCTCAAACTTCCGGCACAATACAAGAGTATGGTATATTTTACATAAAGGCAGAGGACTATCCTTTTTGGAATTTAAATTCAAAAATGTGTGTTTTTTAATATTTACAATCGGTTGCCTAGCAACAAAAATGGATGTTTTGATTAAGAGAAAGAGACAAATTGTCAAATATGCGAGATATTTATGGAATTAAATCTTATCGGTGGATACCAAAATCAATTTTTATAGTAAAAACATATTTCTGAGACTTTTTTATGAATTCAGGAATATTTTGCAAATACTAATCGCCATAGCAACAGAAAATTTCCCATAGCAACAAAGAAAAAATCCACATTTGACATGCACTTATTCACAGATTTGATTATTTTCGTCTAGAAATGATGACATGGTAAATATTAAAAAAAATAGTGTTGAACTTTAACAATAGTAGTTTTTGATCTTAATTAATGCATAGCAAAATTACTGAACTGATAACGTTAATAAAACTATACATTACAAGGAGCTAAAGTTATTCTCTAATGTCTTTGAAGATAATCTACCGTAAAATCCTGTGCATTGTGCGCAATGTTGTAAAAGACGCACCCCCAACTTTGGGGGTAAAAATCCTGAAAAAAATGCAGGTCCTATGTAAAGTGTGCATCCAAAAACCGCATAAATTGGATGTGACTTTAATTTTTCATACTCAAAGAAAAAAATAATACTTTACGAATCTAAAACAAAAGTAGCACGTCAGCTTTTTTTTACTATCGGTATACATTTTTAAAATGTGCATGTGTGAACATTTAAATTAAATCTATTTTATAAGTATTTAACAGTGATATCTGAACATTTTCTTTTTTTAGGTCACCTGAGTAAACTCAGGTGACCAATTGCTATCTGTTTTTGTCCGTCGTCGTCCGTCATCTGTCGTCCGTCGTGCGTTAACATTTGAACATTTTCAGCTTCTTCTCTGAAACCACGGAACCAATTTTAACCAAATTTGGCATAGAGCATATACGGGTGAAGTGGAACAAAAATTGTGAATTTCATGGTCCCTGCCCCCCTGGGGCCTGGGGCCTGGGGGGTGGGGCAAAAACCACTAAAATTAGTGCAATCTTTAAAAATCTTCTTCTTTACTCCTGTACATCAAGCAGTCAAACTGTTAGTATGATTGTAATCAGCATTGAGTCCTCTACCAAAATTGTGAAATTCATGGCCCCAGGGTTAGGGGTTCTAGTACTAGGGCGGGGCTAAATAGGTTATATAGTGAAAATGCATTATTTCTTTGAAATTCTTCTTTTGTGCTCCTTGGCATTAAATAATCTAACCAAGTGCATAGTTGAGTTGTAAATGATTGCCTCTTCCAAAATTGTGAATTTCACGGCCCTAGGGCAAGGGTTTTTAGTGCTAGGGCGGGGCTATATGGATTATATATTAGTGAAAATGCAAAAATTCTTTGAACGTCTTCTTTTCTGTTTGTGGGCATTAAATAAACTAACAAAGTGCATAGCTATGTTGAATAAAACTGCCTCTTCTAAAATTGTGAACTTAATGGCCCTAGGGTCAGGGGTTCTAGTGGCAGGGCGGGGCTATATAGATGATATAGTGAAAATGCAAAAATTCTTTGAAATTCTTCTTCTCTGTTTATGGGGATTAAATAAACTAACTATGTACATAGCTATGTTGAATAAGACTGCCTCTTCCAAAATTGTGAATTTCATGGCCCCAGGGTCAGGGGCTCTAGTGCTAGGGCGGGGCTATATAGATTATATAGTAAAAATGATTTATTTCTTTGAAAATCTTCTTTGCTCCTGAGTATTAAATAAACTAACAAAGTACGTAGTTATGTTGAATAAGGCTGCCTCTTCCAAATTTTTGAATTTCTTGATCCCAGGGTTAGGCGTTCTGGTGTTAGGATGGGGCTTTTTTGATTATATAGTGAAAATGCATAAATTCTCTAGAAATCTTTTTTTTTTCTACACCTGGGTATTTAACCAATGAACTATGTACACAGTTATGAGAAGGAAGGATACCTCTTTGAGATTTGTGAATTTCAGAGCCCCTGGGTCAGGGCCACTTGTGTTAGGGTGGGGCTCTAATGTTTTTTTTAATGAAAATGCATGAATTCTTTGAAAATGTTTTCCTTTTTTCTTGGGTATTATGCCAATGATCTTAGTATATATTTATGACAAGAAAGCTGCTTCTTTCAAAAACGGTTATTTTACTGGCCCCTGGGACAGAGGTGCTTTGGGGGGGGGGGGGGTACATAATCTGAAAATTATTTAATACTTTGAAATCTGCACTTAGGTATTAATCAACAACATTATGTCTTGAAATAAAACTTAAATGGTGCCTCTTTCAAAATTGTGTCAGAATTCCATGGCCTCTGGTTTAAAACATGATTCAAATTTAATCTGTTGGAAAGTTGTTGCATGATACTCAGGTGACCTATAAGGCCCATGGGCCTCTTGTTTAATTAATTCCAAGCGTGTCATAAAGTTATTAGTCAGCCCGCGGGCTGACTAGTTATGGTACGAAGAACTTCCAATGCGCTTGCGTGACCTGGAATTCTGGGAGTGGTTCTGCAGTAAATCACTCCTGCTAATTTTATTTCAGTAAAATCAATATAGATTATAAACCAACAAATCCCTATTAAACACCAAAGTAATCTGTAAATTTAACTCAAAAAGGAATTTCCCGATGCTTATTTTTGTATAGAAGGTTTCAAACAGTTTACTGGTTCGCAGTAATTTAACTGGTTCGCACCTGATCATGTGTTCTACGCAGCGAAGCATACAGTTGCTACTGTTGGATGAATTTAGTGTTTGACGCGTAAATTGAAGCTCTTTTATAAAATATATTGAAGGTATTTTACTTATGTATTTAAATCTACAGCACAAACATTGGTTTATTACATATTTTTTAGCTTTTCAGTTTTTAGTGCTTTTACTTTCGTTTTCACTACAAATCATTTCGATCCCGATGCTAAATAGCGGACAGACTTGTTAAGTCATACAACAGATACTTCGGAAAGAAAACACAACTGGCTAAGCTTCATCGTTTGTTGCCCCCCGCTGAAATTAGAGAATATCAATTTCAGTCTGTCTGTCCGTCCATCTATAGTTCTGTCTGTCTGTAACACTTTCACTTCCCCGCAATATTGCGTGAAGTCTTTGAGCTTTTGCAGTGAAATTTTACTCAACTGTTTACACCATATATGGCCTTTGGAAGACCCTCTTGATTTTGAGGTCAAAGGTCAAGTTATTAAATTCAGAAATTCTGTCTGTTTAAACACCTGTTTTCGCGCGATATCTCTATAAGCCATTGAGCTCTTGCATTGACATTTTATACCACAACTCCCTATGGACATATATATGGCGTAAGGAATACCCCTGTGAATTTTGAGGTTCAAACGTCAATGTCATAAATTCATACTTCTGTGTGACTCTGTATAAAACTTTCATTTCCAGTCAATATCTCAAGAAGGTTTTGAGTTTTTGCAATTAAATGTCTTAAACCATAACTCCCTCTGGCCCCGCCCTGCCCCCCCCCCCCCCCGATCTGCGCATGCTTTTTTTTATCCGTAAATTGGCTTGTTTTTCATAAACTACGACCTGATAATCTAGGTTGTGGCAATCATATTTATTAATGAATAGGTTTATTATATTACATGTATAAGAGGTCTCATAAATGAATTTGTTGGTCTTAGTAATGTTTGCTTTATTTCAATTCTACTTTTTATGAAAATTTTTTAAGCCAAAATTCAGCTAGTTACTAGTAAGTCAAATGACGATAGTTATTAAACTAAAAAAAGCTTAGGCTATACCATCAAAGCTTACATGTTACCTGTTTGAATGAACATTAAATGTTTATTTATTTTTTATTCTAAAATGTACCAGAAAATGTACTAGGTATTTCAATAATCCTTTATTTGTATTCTCAAACGAAGGTACTTTCAGTACGGCTGTTTAAGTATATCGCAGGGACAAGGGTGTTTCCCTTAAATTCTAAACACATAGCCAAGAGTGATTCAACCAGCGGCATGATAAACTCCAACAAGGATGATAGTGAAGCTTATTGGGCTCCGTGTTGTTAAAAATGGCATAATGACCATATATCCCCCTCCCCCTATAATCTTATAGATCTGATAATGAGATTGTAGGTTTATTACTTCTTTGAATTATGTTACGTGAATTGGAACTTAAATGTTTATACATACTTTCTGTTCTTTTGAGACAAAAAATGCAAGAATCTGCATGCACAAACGCTTCTGTTCCTATGCAGAAAAAATATTAAGACGATGTTTTAATTTTAGTGCCCAAGTGCCAACTCTGCTACTGATTAAAAATTTGTTGAAGGCATTTTTTTCAGTTCTCTAAAACATTATCACAGAGAAGAAAAATCCACTGGCTGACTCGCTAAGCTTTTTTTAAAAGCTAAACTTGTACTAACAGGTATAGTGCATACCAAGCGCGTGTCCATAATTACGTCAACAAAACTCAACCCCCAACATGCCAAAGCGATATTAGTGTCAAAGATTTGGCTTTGGGTAAATAAACAAATCATGGTATCCATCGATAATTAATTTTTTAATTATTGAACACTGTTTGATAATTGTATTACCTATCCAGAAAAAAAACACACGTTGTTTTCATTACATGTGTTCAGGTGATAATTGTTGAATAAACAATGGCCATGGCCTACGTATAAGTTAAATATAGCAATGACGCGAAAATACAATGTGTAACGAATTGCACCTATAACTGCATATATCTGAAATTAAAAATATATAAAATACAAAACAAGATAGTTCAGAATATATCATAAAGATTATAACGTTAGGTGATAAAACGTTTTTAGGTATCATTGATGATATAAGCGACATGCAATTCGTGTGTACAATTGTAGATGATATAAGCGACAGCAGTTCAAAATGGCGGAGTACGCAATGGAAATTAAAGAAAAACAAAGATCGTTTTTCATTATGATTTATTTTTATGAAACAAATATCTTTCTTACAACAGATAGGGTAGATGTATATGACTACATTAGGTAGGACTGACGTATATGAATATCTGAAATTAGAGAAATAGTAGTAAACTTCGACGTAACGTGTTACCAAGATTAATCAATTGAAGAAAATGGTCGTTGACACTGAAAAAACGACCTGAAAAAAGGGGGTTGAATTTTGTTCTTATGTATTTAGCGCATCCCTACTTTTGAACGATTTTCTGAGGAAAAAAAGTGCGCACAATGCACGGGATTTTACGGTAAGACCAATTCTCTGTAACTATCAAAATTGGTTGGCAACTCATAGTTAAAGATTTGGATTATTTCTATCACAATTTTAAACAAATGTGTGATTGATTGTGAAATGTAGAAGTAATTTTGAATTATAACCTCGATTGCCATGGAAACGGGATACAAACTTCCTCATTTCTGTTAAGCATGAAAATCTGCTCTTTATATGAAGATGTCCAGAAATGAAAGGAGATAATGAAATTGTGTTTATTTTTTTTAAACCAATGCTAGAGATTCAAACAACAATGTTACGGTTCAATTTTAATTTCACACTAATTGTTAGTGTTCATGTAAGTAGCTGCAGATCTGTAGCTCTCCGAAAAAATTATTTGACATATCGGAGAGCTACAGTGCCACCCATTGAGAAAACTGTATATTTATGCACACAAAAAAGTGTGCTGTTTATCGATCTATTTCTCAATGTTTTTAAAACTATAATCTCAAAATATTACTAACGGTGTATTCCTAGCATAATTTTTCACTGTTTCCACAACAAAACATACCCTGTAGTTGTTGTTTATAGCCCTCCTGGCCCTTAAATTGAGATCATCGAAAATTTGGTCTGTTTATACTGCCATTTTGGTTTGTAATACAATTCTACCAAACGCGCTTCATGTAGATGTCAACTACGAAAGTACTTAATAGAAGAGTACGGAATTTTTTGAAATCTACATTTTTTGCAATTGAGATAAGAATTTGGAAGAATTAATCCATACAAAAGCGCAACTTTTTGTGCGCAATAAATAATAAGTTTTTTTCAATAGATGGCACTGTAATTCTCCGGTCTATCAATATATTTTTCAGAGAGCTACAGTTCTGCAGCTATCATGTTAGGTATACTGGTAAATATCAAAATATGGAAAATGTTGCTGTTTTTAAAGGCATAGTAAGCACAGAAAAATGAAGGTCAATATCTTATTATATTAAACATTTTAAATAAAAAAAAATATGTGGGCAAATGATATGCATAAAAGAATTTTAAAGGTGAAAATTATTTTTTTTTTCTGCATTCTAATTTTTTAATACCTGTAAATCATGCCGGGAGCAAGCCCCCATGCTTTTTTTCTTTCCATTTTTCGACTTTCATGCATTTAACCCGAGATTCCTCTGCTTTGAAAATTGTGACACCTGAAGGGGCCTCTGCCCTGACCCCGGTACATTTCGCATTAAAAATATTACATTAAAACACGTTGATCAGAGACAATGTAGACATATGTCAGGTCAGACAGTGACCAACACAATCTCTACGTAACACTGTATGTATACTTAGAGTAGCTTGCTTAGACGGTTAGATGTTCAAACTAGCATGATTTACTAATTTTACTAGTTTTCCTCATGAGCAATCTTTTTATGAAGTTAAAAAATGCATCTTGGTGTACAGGGACTTGCTCCAGGCCTGTTTAAAAAATATTTATTGAAATATCATTGTTTGTATAATTGGTATATGATATTTTTATTTATTTTTTTTTCAAATAAAAGCACACCTTCAGCTAGCACCAAATTTTATTTTAATGCAAAAATACATTTCCTTTATTTCCCATAACTGTAACTGTAGAGTTGGGGGGGGGGTGCCTTTTAATAAACATTTCCTACAGTGATAAGTTACGTTCAAAAACACTGGGGGGGGGGGGCAGCCCCCACCCCCAGGGCCCCCTGTTGCTACATCCCTGGTTTAAAACAATTGTCCAAATTGGGTTGAATAAATCGACAATACATCAATAGGGAATCAATGCCCTAAGCAGGACAAATACAGAAAAATTGCCTGCAATTGTCCAAAGTCAATACTTCCCATATAAATATGGGACTAAAAAAATATAGCCTAATATTTTGCACTGTAAATTTCTATCCCTAGCATTCATAGCATTATTGAGTACTTTGCATGAAATGATATATTTTTACCAAGCAATGGAATTCGAAAATCAACATACTTCTTTCGAAGTCTACAGTCGCCTGCGTGGCGCAGTGGTTAAAGCGTCTGCTCGAGAGTAGCGAAGTAAGAAGTCAATCCTTACGTCCCGGGTTTGAATCCCACTGTGGGATGTGGAGACCGGTCCTTCGGGTGAGACCCGTGTCGCAGTAGGTGCTAGCACGAAAAAAGATCCCTCCCTGCTCAATGGTCCTCAGTGCCAAGTATAAGACAAAATTTGCAGCTCTCGACCAGCAAATGGTGGCGTGTGGCAACCCACTTTGAAAAAAATACGCACTTTGAAAATTTTTTTCAAAGTGCGTTAAAATTGGGACAAAATTAACCCACTTTGAAAAAAATTTTCAAAGTGCGTTAAAGAACTATATGCGGTATATTGCATATATTTGCCCCCACAAAAGTCAAATTTTGAAAACTTCCTGAAATGTGCTGAATTCAATAAATTGTATGAAAAATATAAATTAACAGAAAATACTATAAAGCAGTGTGTTCACAATTTTTGTTTTTATGATGTCACAAACTAGTCTGATTTTATATCCTTTTTCAGAAAGAGGACACAATGGACAAAATTTCAACAATTTTAGCTTTTAAATTTATAGAGCGCAAGTTTGTTCAGGAACAATATTGACATATTTCATTGATATTATCATTCTACATCTTATATCAAAATATTTATCCTGAACACACATGCGCTCGGTGACTTTTACTCAAAATATCGACGAAATATGTGAATTTTTCTGTAAAATTCATAAAAAACTTAAACTTACGTCATGCTTATGACGTCATTACGTACATATGACGTCATTACTTATGAAAATATTCAGTGCTTTGAAGTCGGCATATACTCCCCTATTTAAGAACTTAATTAAATATATCTCCATCAAAGTTTGATTTGGGGGCGGGGGGGGGGGCAAATATTGGTTATTACCGAATAAAGTTCTTTGGGACCAACTCAACGCACTTTGAAAATTATTTTCAAAGTGCGTTAAGAGTCTACATCAATATATTTTACCATGGAGACACTTAACGCACTTTGAAAAAAAAATCATATTTTAGTCATGGAAAGATTTTATTTCTTATTTATCTTTCAAAAACATATTAAGCCTAACCCTTACCTCAAAAATGTATTGATTTACTCCCGTCGAAAAGAGGAGAAGACGGGTATACGATCCCTCAGTCCAAATCTTTATCTTTCCAATACATAGGTGTCGGTAACAAACGGGGGAGGGGAGCAATAAACCTAAAAAGGGTAGACTGCATTTTTAATGCTTATACGATGTATATATCTTTTCAAAATAAGTGGGGGGCTTAGCCCCCCCCTCCCTTCTCCTGGCCCTTCGCCCAGTCTCGATGTCTATGCTATACTCAAAGCATTCATATAATTATGTATTTACCTAACTGGTATGACGTTGAAAACTTTCAATAAATCAAAGTACTGAAAGCACTCATGGGAGTTGAAAAAGGTGTAAATAAAATCTTTGATCGGGAGGTTTAGTGAGTGAACAATATTACATGTATTAATTATTATTTTGTCTGTATTTTCAAATACAGACAACTGTTTCACATTTTTTGAGTTGGAACAATCTTGATCGAGAAAGATATTCAAAGACATTGAATAGCAAACAAATGCATGGGCCATAATGCTTGCCTGCCTACATTAGTCCTTTTTCATACCCCCTGCTTGAAAAGCGGGAGGGAATTTATAAATCGTGATTTCTGTCCATCTGTTTGTTACACTTTAGGTATACCCATCTCTTATCCGCAACTCCTCTAACACAAAATTTTCATAGAATCTTTATTACATATTGGCGACGTGCTTCTTCTATTACTTTTTCATCCTACACATATCTTGGGATTCCCATTGCAAAACATGCACACTGCCATTATATTCATATTAGAGGCGGTTGATCATTTATATCACTGCTCACAGTCTTCAAATTTGTAATATATTTTTCCTTTGCACCTTTACCCATGTGTTATGAAAATTTCAGTTTCGCAGGAATAATATCAATGTTGATAAAATGTGGATGTTAACACAGCATCCTTTTAAGAGCTAACAGGTTTGTTATATAAAACTTCTCTGTGAATAAAAATGTATTTCAATTACACGAACATTATACATGGAGTACGTCAGAACTTAATCTTTTTTAATATTTTGAAGAAAAGAGCAATACTAAGTTAAAAACAAATATTTATTGACAAAACATAAAAACAATGGTATAAACATTGGTGTCCGTTTTAGGTTTTAATATTTATAACAGAGTACTAGTTTTACCGCTTTTTGCAGGTGATACTGCTGATTAAGTAATAAATACGCATGTTTTCTAAAGTTTTTATGCATTAACGAATTCAATTAAAATGTTCATGAAAAGTTTGAATAAGACTAAATTTAACGTTTGCCGTCAGTATGTAGAGTTGTCATTCGTATTTCTTTCAGTGTATGACGCTACACTAAAAATTAGCGCTTAATGAGTTCCATTATGAAAAACTTTCATGGTTCTTTATAATTTAGTTTTACATATGTACTTTGAACGAAATCTAATATCCAAAATAAGATTACTTTATCATTACATTTACTTACATTATGAAAATTAGATTAAATCAGGAGAAAATGACATGAACTAGTTGTCGCGGATGTTTATGCTTGTTTTCTGTTGAATATCATCGGAGTAAATCAGCCGACACAGTAGCCTCGCTTTCGTCTCTATGTAATCAACACAAATTACTGCGCATGTTAAATACGTGATGACCATGGGAGATTGAACATAGTTCAACTCCCAAAAATGAGCTAATTAAAACAGAAGAAAACTAGAAATTTTCAAGTACAGTAAAACGTATGAGAGAGAAAGAATTTTCATAGTTTTGAACAATCAAATTCTCCCCTTTTTATTATGATAAATGCTAAGTTGTTTGAAGCTGTCCTCTGTTAGTGCCCCTTATACACCTTTACATATACTTATCAAAGACTAGAATTTAAAAAAAAAAGAAGAAATGAATTACTGAGCTTAAAGAATCGTCACTCTTTTTTTCTATACCCTTTAATTTTCCCTTTTATTTTATCAAAACTAAATATTTAAAACGTCAATATCTCAGATTCTACAGTGACTTTATCATAAAAAAGTTATCAAACCAGGATCTGTTATTTATCATACCGATTATTTGAAGGAATATTGATCAATCTTTACATTTTTATGCGCCCGGATCGATAGATTCCGGGCATATATTGTTTTTGTCCTGTCTGTTTGTCTGTTTGTCTTTCTGTCTGTTGTCAACTTTAACCTTCACCATAACTTTTGAATCATAAGAGATAGGGACTTCATATTTGGTATGCATACTCCACTAAAAAAGTCCTTTCAAATGACATCAAGGTCAATGACCTTGTGACCTTGACTGACCTATATGCTAAAAATAGTTTTCTCCACTGTTTGTCATAACTTTTGAACCATAGGAGATAGGGACTTCATATTTAGTATAATTACTCCAGTAATAAAGTCCTTTCAAATGACATCAAGGTCAATGACCTTGTGACCTTGACTGTGACCTATATGCTAAAATAGTTTCTTCCACTGGTCATAACTTTTGAACCATAGGAGATAGGGACTTCATATTTGGTATACTTACTCCATTAATAAAGTCCTTTCAAATGACATCAAGGTCAATGACCTTGTGACCTTGACTGTGACCTATATGCTAAAAATAGCTTTTTAAACTTTTTACAATAACTTTTGAACCATAGGAGATAGGAAATTAATATTTGGAATGCATACTTCAGCGATTAAGTTCTTTCAAATGACACCAAGGTCAATGACCTTGTGACCTTGACTGTGACCAATATGCTAAAAATATATTTTTTTGAACTTCGTTGCCGCCGGGCACATAGTGTCTCACAAACACATCTTGTTTTCAAAGTGCATTAATATGGTCGATATTAACGCACTTTGAAAAAAATTTTCAAAGTGCGTTGTAACAGTGGCGTCTCTATATGAGTGAAAAATTCGAGAGAGAGAGAGACGTTTAACAATATACACAATCAATCAATCGAAGTGTACAAATTCTCTGTAATTTTGTGTGTGTGTGTGTTTGTGTGTTTTAAACTTGAAAAGCATTAATTTCAAAAGATTAGTCAAACTGTTTTTGTAACTTACAATGATATATAGTTTTATTTAAAAGGAGGCTTGTTTTGATGTATTCAATAGGTATACCCGTATACATCAATACACAAAAAATTGTACAACAAAACATAATTATATCTGCACACCGCACTATGTTACCTTTTCAGAATACATAAAAGATTATGGTAATACATTGTGAACTAGTTTTAATTGTAACGGGGACCCTTACAGATGTTCCCCAAACGCTTCCCATTTCCCTTTTTTGTGCCATGTAAGACATTTTAAAAATAAGATCAGTGTCAAAGGATTTCATATAAGAATTATTAAAGCTACAATGAAACTGACTATATGTCATTTAACTCATTGCACGCGCAAGCACATGCATGCACATGCAAGATGATCATGGCATGTTGTCTAAACCATTAACATTTCTTTATGTCGTGAGGATCAATAAGAAAAATCTTAAAAATATAAATGTTACCGTTTTTCAAATAAATTGGTCATTTTGCTTATTGTGGGCGTGTACGTGCATGTATGCGTGTCGTTGCATTCAATTCTGATAGTAGCATAATGTAGTACTCCATCATACCTATCCATATTCTAAATTTCATCCAGTTCTGTTGAGAACCAAGAAAGTTATAGGCATTTAAAGTTTCAGCCAATCAGATTGCAGCACATGTGCATGCGCATGCTTTTATGATAATTGTTATATATCATGCTGTAGATCTTCATAATGTATGACTATGTTCAAAATTTCAAAGGATTTTGTTGAAAAACAAGAGAGATATTGAGACTTTAGTTTCAGCCAATCAGAGCGAAGCGCACGTGCATGCACGTGAGATCTTGCAATTTTGACCATATCATCATGTCTTTACTACTAATACATCCTCACACTATGAGTTTCAAAGCATTTCATCAACAAATAGAAAAGTTGCGGCTTTATCTATTATATTGGTCATTTCACGTATTGCACGTGCTGGCTCTTGCAAGCACGTGTGCAAAATGACCTTGATTCCGCAAATCTACATAACATGTCTACTGACCCTAAAAAGGTTTTACCTTCATTGGACAAACAGTTTACAAGATCATTCCCGGACAAAAAAGTACCCAGGAAGAAGAAGAAATATGGCAAAATGTATTAATTCCAAGACAACACTTGGAAAAATTGTGGAAATACCTACTTATATTAATTTCTCAATAACTACAGCTACAATTAATCCATTTCCAAAGAAACCTTTTTAGAAGTACTCATTGATTTGCTCCACAAATAATCGGAATACTTCGGGCACCATCGGGAAAAATGTCCAGTACTGACCGCTACGTCAGAGAAGTTCTAGGCCTCTCTTGTAAACTATTACATTGTTTTTAAAAAAGTGTTAAAATTCCATTCTTAAGAAAAGAAATATTGCATTTCGATGGTTTTTTTTGATTTTTTTATATATTTATTCTTTTTTTTCAAATTCACCTTTAGCCAATAAAAAAGTTTTTTAGCTCACCTGAGCCGAAGGCTCAAGTGAGCTTTTCTGATCACATTTTGTCCGTCGTCCGTCCGTCTGTCTGTCCGTCTGTCTGTCCGTCTGTAAACTTTTCACATTTTTGACTTCTTCTCAAGAACCACTGGGCCAATTTTGACCAAACTTGGTACAAAGCATCCTTGGGTGAAGGG
>PRKT01001238.1:18134-30199 GCA_003671525.1 Saccostrea glomerata | reverse complement strand
GGGGCCACAATGGGGTATCAAAGTTTTACATAGAAATATATAGGAAAAATCTTTGAAAATCCTCTTCTCAAGAACCACTGGGCCAGAAAAGCTGAAACTTATAATGAAGCATCCTGGTATAGTGTAGATTCTAAATTGTTCAAATCGTGACCCAGGGGGGAAGGGCAGGGCCACAATGGGGAATCAAAGTTTTATATAGAAATATATAGGGAAAATCTTTGAAAATCTTCTTCTCAAGAACCACTGGGCCAGAAAAGCTGAAACTTATGTGGAAGCAACCTGGTATAGTGTAGATTCTAAATTGTTCAAATCATGACCCCCAGGGGAAGGGCCGGACCACAATGGGGTATCAAAGTTTACATAGATATATATAGGAAAAATCTTTGAAAATCCTCTCAAGAACCACTGGGCCAAAAAAGCTGAAACATATGTGCCCATGGAAGGATCATGGGATAGTGTAGATTTCAAACTGTCTAAATAATGATCAGTGGGGTAGGGTGGGAATGCATTATGTATAACAAGGGGGAAATCTGGTAATGAGCTGAATGGTCAAAGCTTCTCAGGTGAGCGATGTGGCCCTTGGGCCTCTTGTTGTTCAAATCTGATGCCAATTCCTGCTTGTCTGTGCGTCTGTCCGTTTCATACACAACAAATTTTTGTCACAGTTTTCTCAGCATCTTTTCATTGTAGATGCTTGAAATTTTAACACATTATTATACCCCCTGCAAACGAAGTTAGGGGGGGGGGTATATAGGAGTCACCTTGTCCGTCTGTCTGTCTGTCTAGCTGTCCGTCTGTCTGTGCAATCGTGTCCGGTCCATATCTTTCTTACAGAGGGACATTAGAATCTACTACTCCACACTAAGATTGCTCATAATCTAAGGGTGTGTCATGATCTTGACCCAAGGTCATTTGGGGAAGTTCAAGGTCAATGGAAGAAAAATTTCATAATTCCTGTCCTATCCATATCTTTCTTATGGATTAATTTGGTAGGTTCTCATTTCACACAAAGATTGCTCATGATCTAAGGGTGTGTCATGACCTTGACCCAAGGTCATTTGGGGAAGTTCAAGGTCACTGGAAGAAAAATTTCATAATTCGTGTCTTGTCCATATCTTTTCTTATGGATAAACTAATGGTAGGTTCTCATGTCACTCAAAGATTGTCCATGACCCAATGGTGTGTCATGACCTTGACCTAAAGTCATTTGGGGAAGTTCAAGGTCATTGGAAGAAAATTCATAATTCGTGTTCGATACAGATCTTTATTATGGAAAAATTAATTCTTAAAAACCCAGCGGGGGGTATTTTGTCCCGTTTGGACAGTTCTATTCCTCTCTCAGACAGGCAATAAATGTCCACTTCCTGTTTTTCTCTTCGTCTGTCTGTTTCATACATAAGAAATTTTTGTCGCAGTTTTTTCTTCAACTATTCAAAGCAAAATATTGTTTGAAAATTTTAGTACACTGTTTGTTGAGACAAGTTATATGGTGGGATTAATTTTTATGTGAATCTCAGACTTCAACTTCATATTTTTCTGTGCATTTGCCCGTAAATGAACTCATGTTAATATTAACTTGAAAGTGTTATTCACATCAGAGCAGAGTATTTCTTGTGAACATTGGAATCACACGCATGTGAGTTAAGGCTACATATGGAAATTTCTTTATAAAATATCTAATAAATTCCATAATTGCTCTACCTACTGCACAGAAAATGCTAAGACTTGTTTTCTAATAAATTCTTAATACCCACGACATGCAATAGCCAGTACACATTATGACGTCATATTAAGACGTCATCGACCTGTACTACACAAGTTTATAAGAAACATCAACAAAATCGCTTCGGCGCAAGGGCATACCTTACTTTATTTTACAGAAACAAGGTATCAAAAGACGCAGGATATTCCAAGGATTTAGGATATTGCTGCACAAATGTCGGCAATACAATTGGTTACTTACTATTCGTGCAGTTTTAAGTTTTAACAAGGTAAAATTTCACTGTCCAAGGTAAGTTTCCTGAAATTATTATCAATTGAGAAAGTGCATAAGATTTGTGCAGCAATTTTATTAATTCTAAGACAATTCTCCTTAATATTATACATTGTTTATTTTAAATTAGATAGGATAGGCCCTTGCGCCGACGTGGTTTTGTTGATATGATTTAATACCTTGAATGGGAGAGAACAATGACGTCATAATATGACGTCATAATGTGCACCTGCATTAATAAACCGTGGATACTTAGTATGTATCAGAAAATCAATTTGAACTTTCTCTGTACATAAAATATACAAATTCTGAATTTTCATTAGCTTATTTGCATAAAAATATCCATATTTAGCCTTAACTCACTTGCGCAGATTTCTTATTATTGTTATGGGTCAGAATTACCCTAAATGCCAGCAAAGATCAATCACACAGTTTAAACTTAACAATAATTTATTTACAGTAATATACAAAACATTAATTACAAACTTAGCAAAAATCTAAAAATACATACATCAGAGTGTCCGTTGCTGCACACAATGTCCCAGTGAAATTATATCCCAGTAATACCTCAGTGATGCTTATACGACAATGTATCCCTAGGCATCGAATGGACAGGGTATTTATACAATATTATAAATCTAGAATATTCTAGAAGTTGTAAGTACATGATATTACTGGAAAGTTCTGGACATACACAAAGTTCAAGAATGTTCTAGAAAATTACCGAACATGTTGACCACTCTGGAATGTTCAAGAAACTTAATGTTACTAATAATATACATGATGAAACAATACACATCTCACAACATTATTAGTACTAATGTTTTGGTAGGTTGCGCCTTAATTTCATTCTTTACAAATACATAATCATTATGATACATTATACTTTCTCTTTGAGGGATTTTAGCTCACCTGAGCAGAAAGTTTGAATATCTGACTTTCCATCTGTCTGTATGTACCATCCCTCCATCTGTAAACTTTAAACATTTTCATCTTCTTCTAAGGAACCACTGGGCCGATTTCAATCAAACTTGCCACAAAGTATCTTTGGGTTAAGGGATTCACAACTCGTTCAGATGAAGGGCCACGCCCTCTTCCAAGGGGATTTAATAAATAAGTGAAAAATTATTGGCATCATTTAAAAAGCTAATCTTTTCTAGAACCACTTGGCCAAGAAAGATGAAACTCATTCTGAAGTATCATCAGATAGCGTAGATTCTAAATCATGACCCCTACAGGTATGTTGGGGCCACAATGGGGAAAAAAGTTGAACACATATATAGGAATAAATGAGAAAAAAATCTTTAAAAATCTTCTTCTTGCATGGCTCAAAAATGACTGGGCCCATTACATAAGTTTGTTCAAATCATGACATCCCCCACCCTTTACAGGGGCTATGGTAAGGTTTCTCATGTCTTTATTCCCTCCTACCATTGGGCTCTGTGTTTATCTCAATTCAAAGTTCAGTTTCAAAGAAACTATTCAAGATATTTTGATCAATCTTCCTATGCTGATAGACATTGATACATGTAAGAGCTATTCAACTAAATCATCATCTTTTGACTTTGATCTTGATCTTTCCTTTGACCTTGATTATTTTTCTAGAATTAGTGTTAGCTAGGTTTGAAAGAAGCTCTTTAAGATAGTGTAATGAAACTTCAAGTATTGAAACACACTGATGAGAGCTATATGGTTGTCGATCGATATATGGCTGAAATATTGCCGGCATAAAACATTAATCAATCAATCAATCAACGCCCTTGGGTCAGGGGTACCATAGGGGGTTGGGGGGTGGGGGGTGGCTCTTCTTATATACTGGAAATGAATTAATTGATTGAAATCTTCTCCTTGAACATCTTCAGTGTTATTTCTGGACATCAAGCAATCAAACTGTTGTTAGGATTGTAATAAACATTTAGCCCTCTACCTAAATTGTGAATTTCAAGGCCCAGAGTTAAGGTTTCTGGTTCTAGGGTTGGGCTCTAATGATTATATGGTGAAAATGATTGATTGATAGTGCCCCATTTAAGAATTTTTCATTTATATAGAGAAGTCACAGAATGCCAATGAAGGGCGCCAAATTTAGACCTATACTCAGCACTCAAGGTCATTTAGCAGTGAGGGTTCCTCAACGTGCCAATGCCTACCGTAACATGGAACCTATGTTTTTAAGGTCATATCAGAAAGACCAGTAATTTCATTTCTAAAGACGAGCAATTTTAACTTGGTTATGCCTTATGCAATGTTGGAATTTATAAATGACCTCTAAATAAAGTTTATAGATCCTCATCATGTAGATTTGAACCCCATCACATTTTTCTGATACCAGTAAAGTCCTTAAAGAGAATTGTCCATTATTGTATTTTTAGGTCACCTGAGTAAACTAAGGTGACCTATTGCTATCTGTTGTTGTCCGTCGTCGTGCGCCGTGCGTTAACATTTAGACATTTTCAACTTCTTCTCTGAAACCGCTCAACCAATTTCAACCAATTTTGGCACAAAGCATCTATGGGTAAAGGAGAACAAAATTTGTGAATTTCATGGTCCCTGCCCCCCTGGGGCCTGAGGGGTGGGGCCAAAACCACTTAAATTAGTGCAATCTTTAAAAATCTTTTTCTTTACTCCTGGACATCAAGCAGTCAAACTGTTTGCATGATTGTAATCAGCATTGAGTCTTCTACCAAAATTGTGAAATTCATGGCCCTAGGGTTAGGGGTGCTAGTGCTAGGGTGGGGCTAAATATACTGTATAGTGAAAATGCATTACTACTTTGGAGATCTTCTTCTCTGCTCCTGGGCATTAAATAAGCTAACCAAGTACATAATTATGTTGAATAAGATTGCCTTTTCAAATATAGTGAATTTCATGGCCCCAGGGTCAGGGGTTCTGGTGTTAGGGCGGGGCTCTATAGATTATATAGTGAAAATGCATAAATTCTTTTAAAATCTTCTCCTCTGTGCTTTGATGTATAACTAAAGAACAATGTACATAGTTATAATAAGGAAGGATGTTTCTTCCCAATTTGTGAATTTCATGGCCCCTAGGTCAGGGGTTCTGGTGTAAGGGCGGGGCTCTATTGGTTATATAGTGAAAATGCATTATAGTTCTTTAAAAATCTTCTTCTCTGGTCCCGGATATTAATCAAAGAAACAAAGTGCATAGTTATGATTACCGAGAATGCCTCTTCAAAAATTGTGAGTTTCATAGCCCATGGGTGAGGGACTCTGGTGTTAGGGCGGGGCTCTTTAATTGTTTATGTAGTGAAAATATATTAGTTCTTTAAAAAATCTTCTTCTCTTCTCCTGGGTATGAAATAAACTAACCAAGTACATGGTAAAATTGAATAAATCTGATTCTCCCAAAATTGTTAATTTCATGGCCCCAGGGTCAGGGGTTCTGGTGTTAGGTGCTGGTGGCTCTGTTGATTATATAGTGAAAATGCAAAAATTCTTTAAAATTCTTCTCCTATGCTCCTTGGTATAAAACCAATAAACTATGTACATAGTAATGATGAGGAAGGATGGTTCTTCCCAATTTAGTGAATTTTTTTACCCTTGGGTCAGGGGTTCTGGTGTTAGGGTGGGGCTCTATAATGATTATATTGTGAAAACACATGAATTCTTTGGAAAGTTTTCCTTTTCTCTTTGGTATAGTACCAATGATCTAAGTATATATCTATGATGAAGAAATGTGCCTCTTCCAAAATGGTTAATTTCAGGGCCCCTATGTTAGGGGTACTGCAGAACAGGGGGGGGGGTTATATAGCCTGAAAATAAAGTAATACTTTGAAATCTGCTTTTTGATTTTAATCACCCATTTCTGATGACATGAAATTTATAAAATTTCCAAAATTTTGAAATATGTGGCAATGGAAATGCATTTTCTCTCTATTTCTTTGATCTGCCTTTGGGTATTAAGTAACAAAAATAAGCATGCTAAGTGTATAGTAATGATAAACAATGGTGCCTCTTTCAAAATAATGCATTTCAAGCTAGGCTTAATAGCTTATGGTTTAAAATAGTCAAACCAAATTCAGTTGTTGGAAAGTTTTACATGTTACTCAGGTGACCTATAAGGCCCGTGGGCCTCTTGTTTTCTTTATTTCATCGCTTTTTAAATGGGATGATTTTTTTTAGTAGTCCACATGTACCTGTAGGTGTAAAGATTCCCAAATCTTCGCTAGCCAAGGCTCCTGATCGGAAAACTTTGGCTAGTAAGGATTAGATATATAACGCTAATTTTAGACTGATTATTTTAATGCCGAGTCCGACTGCAGTATATCATCCGTATATCTGCCAAAATATTAAAAAGAAGATATGATCAGTTAAATTTTAACTTAAAAAATGAAATGTTTCCCTTCGACGATCAATACGCTACTTTATTGTTCAATATAAAATTAAGTGATATATTCCAACAGAAATTGTTTTGTAAAACAGATAACTTAAAATAAAAAAGATTAATATGCTGAAAGCTATAACTTCTTTTTTTATCCTAAAAAATCGGTAATATAACTTTTATAAAAATCTTCATAAGTGATAATCATTCTCTTCAAGACCTCATTTCTATTTTTATTAGGTCACCTGAGTAAACTCAGGTGACCTATTGCTATCTGTTTTCGTCCGTCGTCGTGCGCCGTGCGTCTTCCGTCGTGCGTTAACATTTAAACATTTTCAGCTTCTTCTCTGCAACCACTGAACCAATTTCAACCAAATTTGGCACAAAGCATCTATGGGTTAAGGGGAACAAAAATTGTGAATTTCATGATCCCTGCCCCCTTGGGGCCTGAGGGGTGGGGCCAAAACCACTAAAATTAATACAATTTTTAAAAATCTTCTTCTTTACTCCTGGACATCAAGCAGTCAAACTTTTTGCATGATTGTAATTAGCAATGAGTCCTCTACCAAAATTGTGAAATTCATGGCCCTGGGGTCAGGGGTTCTAGTGCTAGGGCGGGGCTAAATAAGTAGGTAGTGAAAATGCAATATTTCTTTGAAAATCTTCTTCTCTGCTCCTAGGTATTAAATAAACCAACTAAGTACATAGTGATGATGAGCAAGAGTGCCTCTACCAAAATTGTGAATTTCATGGCCCTGGGGTCAGGGGTTCTGGTGTTAGGGCAGGGCTCTATTGATTATATAGTGAAAATACATGACTTCTTTGAAAATCTTCTTCTCTGCTCCTGGGTATTAAATAAACTAACTAAGTACACAGTTATTATGTGCAAGAGTGCCTCTACCAAAATTGTGAATATTATGGCCCTAGGGTCAGGGGTTCTTGTTTTAGGGTGGGGCTCCAATGATTATATAGTGAAATGCATGTATTCTTTGAACATCTTATTCTTTGCTCCTGGTTAATATACTAATGATCAAATTACATATTTAAGTGCATGATTTATTTTATTTTCAGTTTTACAAACCCTCCGCTCAAGGTTTTTAATTTTCAGAAAAAAAATAAAACAATTTTTTTCTTTCCGATATCAAATTTGAGTCGGGATCGAGATTTCAAATTTTCGAACTCGCACTTCCGGTTTTAAGATGAAACGTCGGGTAAATAAATCTAGATCTAAGAAGATTGCTTGGTTTAGTGTAAAATTCATCGATACGAGTGCCATTCAAAACGTTTCACCCGTTCAAAGGACAAATAAAATGCTGACGACTTTGTTGCACAATGACATGCTGGTGAGATAATTATGTATTCGTTTCAAAAGTATCTGTCTGTTAATTATTTTCGTCCCCCAGGTTTTAAACTACCTGTGGTAGCTATTGCATATTGCCAGCGACATTGTTTAGGTCTCTGTTATAGCTTACAGTCTAAGCATCATTCTTCAGAAAAGGGTTGCTTATGCATCAGATGTAATGAATAAAACTATGGGAGAAGTTAAGTCCATTTAAGGAAGAAATAAAAAATAACCCGAAGAAATAAAAAAAATTCAATTATTAAAAGGCAAGAATATATACAAATATATACAGGCATGTAGTATCATTTGTATAAGCCAGAAAAATTATTTTACACTTCACTTGATGTTCACCCTACTCCCCAATACTCCCTGTCTGTTTTATGATAGGAATTTTAATTTTAGGCAACAAGTAAATTTTAGAACAATATACATTTACCTAACACATATTTAGAAAATGAAGATATATTGAAAGACTTTTAAAGAATTGATTTTTTAAATTATATCTGACCAACATCACAAAAGTTACATAACTGGCCCAAACTTGCATATGATGAAATAAGCAATTGAAATGTTCTACTTTCCTATTTGTAAGCATTATGTGTCAGTGGTAAGGAACCTATTAGAATAGCATAAAAAAGAATGTGCAAATGTTAGTAATTGATTTATCAATTTTTTTTATTTCCTTATCCTTTGGGATTTTTTTGTTCTCATTTCATAACTAAACCTAAACATAAAAAAATGCTGGCCTTATAATGAAGAAAGGGGCCTCTTTCAAAATAGATAATTTCAGGGCCGCTGGGTCAGGGGTACCAGGAGGGTACTTTGACTAAAATAAATTAATGCTTTGAAATCTGCCCTTTGATAAGCGATGGTGCCTCTTTCAAAATTTGTGAATTTCATGGCTTTGGATTAAAACACAAACCAAATACAATCGCTGGAAAGTTGTTACATGATACTCAGGTGACCTATAAGGCCCGTGGGCCTCTTGTTTAAAATTGAAGACTCTACAAGTTTCGATAAAATCGTTATGCATGGACCGAAGAAATAAAAAAAGGGGGAGTGTCGTTGTTTACCATGTGCATGAAATGCGACCTGTCTGAAAATTAAATAATTATTTCATTGGGTTTTAGGTTTAAAGTAAATATTAAACTTGTAAGCTAAGATAATAAATTTAGTTTGTACCATTCCAAATGAAAGAATTATTTAAACAAAATAACAGGATAAAATCACCATCAATACGTGAATTCAAAATTGAAAATGGTTGCATGAATATTATGGTGATATATACGACAACCATTGCTACATACACCGTGTGAATATTCATCTTCAAAACCACGTCTTTTTAGCACGTAATCGCAAGTGCGCTGTGGGGAAAAGGATAATGTCATCAAAAAGTAACAAATGTAATGCTACTATCACGTCACAGACAGCGTGATAGGCAAAGAGCTAGAGAGTATATTTATATAAATAAAATAATAATTTAAAAAGCTTTTTTGACTAGTAATAAAAAAGGATTTGTTTTACCATAAATTCAAGTGTCATGATAAAGTACTAAACACGCTATCTGAAAGGCGTGTGGTTTCCATAGCAACAATGCGAAAAATTATTTTTTGCTTGCTTTTTTTCTATCATACCCATTTTTCTGAAAATTTATATATGAGTTTTAACCAAATCTGTTTCTATGCCACTTTCCACATTTCTTAACTAAACTCGATGCTTGCTGATTTCGACTCTTAAATAATTATGACGGCATTTCCCTATTTCTTTTTATTTACTTCAATATACATAAACAAGATGACTCTGGGCCTACAAAAATTTTTGCACTGCACAATAGCTCAAATAGCAAATTAGAACAGAAAACAAAGAACATACATGTGAAAATGTAACCTCCAATATATGCTAAATGATACAAAGGACACAATCTGTAGAAATACTACTAGTGGGGGTGGGTGGGTTTTGCAAATTTAGCACAAGTAGCTCTCGTACAATGGCTCAAAAGCGCACTAAAAAATGGCGCTCAAGTTAACATAATGACGTAAAAGCATAACGTAGTTGCGAAAGGAAGACGGGCGGAAAAACTATTTCCGTAAATCTTATTCATTTATAAGAATTTACATTTTACTTCAATATACATAAACAAGATGAGTCTGGGCCTACAAAAATTTATTTTTGCACTGCACAATAGCTCAAATAGCAAATTAGAACAGAAAACAAAGAACATACATGTGAAAATGTAACCTCCCAGACCCATGTAAATAATGTTTGGATAAGGAGAGGAAGAATAAAAACCTCAAAACAACCCAAAAACTCCCTTAAAGGCTGATAGACAGTCCTTTGCCAAACTGGTACATTTTTGCAAATTTTTGGTCCATGTTAGACTCCAAGTAGCGTAAATAGGCATTGCTCTTCCAAAAGCCCAGTTCCTGGATTAGCTCGCCTTGTAAGCCTTGTTGGAAAGCCCAAGTGGCCCCTCCCCTACGAAAGGAGTGCCCGGTTATATCCTCTCCAGGCAGGACTCTCTGCAGTCGAGACAAGAACCAGCTGTAAGACAAAGGTTCACCGTTTGCCTTTTGTAGGAGGGGTGAGGTGTCCGACGTCAAAGGGTCAGGGAAGAGCAAATGGAATAAGCTGCGCAAGGCACTGGCTGGGCACAGTGGGTGACCATGCAAGTCAGGAAGTATAACTTGAAGTTGGTGCTCTCGGAATTGCAGAGTCTTGGTCCAATATAGGGATAACAAGAAGCCCTTGGCATGTTAGCTTATATTTTGGATACACAAGTCACGCTCTGGAACACAGACGGGTCCCTGCGATAAGAAGTTTCCGGGCCGCAGAAGTCCGAAGAATGCGATTAGGCATGCCGTCCAAAAAGATAAGTCCTCCATCAGATCTAAAAATAAGAGGCTCCTAATCAGTAAGAGGTGTCCAGGCTGAATAGGTGTTGCTGCACCCTGGGCATCACCGAGTTCACGTTTTGCTCCCTTCGGGGTTTGTTGAATGGACCATACTCCATGAATAGGGTCATCTAAATCATTAGCACAATGTAAATGTTTCACAATGTTCAAGTAATTCTTAATGGTACTATACTTAAAGGATTTCACATCCACCAAGTATGCGATGTATAGGATGATCTGCTCTGGTGTTGCTGGAACTACAGGTAAGTTGACTTTAGCACAAAAGTCTAGATAGCAGGTCAGTTGGGCTTGGTACGTTTTCTTGGTGCTAACCGCCCATCCCTGGGTCATCAGGCGACTGGCCGTCCTCATTTCCGTTTCTAGTGGGGCTTGCAGCGCTGCCTCTACGGGGCGGGGGGTTGCAGCACGCGTCTCAGTTTCCTTTTGTATTTGAGTCTGCAAGTCGCGGTATTTATTCTCCAGTTTCATTTTCTGCAGCTTTCTCTCCAGATCTTGGCACTTTGATTCCAGGTCTGCTATATCTCGCGGGGAAGCAATCTTGTCGTGTTGACCATCCTGACCTTTGGCTGCTGGCGAGGGTCGTACTGGCGTGGTATCGATATCCGTAGTTTCGCTTTCCTTCAAGGACTTCATAATTTCCATCATCTTTGCGCCTGCGTTCGCTCTACGTTCTCTGTCTGACATTTTACTTTAACTGAAAACTTGAAAACGCGACTGCGATTTTTGCAAATTTAGCACAAGTAGCTCTCGTACAATGACTCAAAAAGCGCACTAAAAAATGGCGCTCAAGTTAACATAATGACGTAAAAGCATAACGTAGTTGCGAAAGGAAGACGGGCGGAAAAACTATTTCCGTAAATCTCATTCATTTACAAGAATTTACATAATATTTTGCTAATGTCAAAAATTCAAAACTGATCTCAATTCATTACTAAAATACTGTTGTGAAAATGCTGACAATACTTAAATGAAATCTTCAGCGTGTATTATGCAAATGTTTTCTACAATTCTATGGAAATAGTATGATTTATCTGTAAGCTAGATGAATGGAATAATTATTGTATATTTTTACGGAAGATATAATTCAAAAAATTTTCTGTAAATAAAAAGAACATAAGACAAATTTAAAAAAAAAAAAGATAACTTCATCACCGCCCTCTTCCGACTCCAAGAAAGGGTAAGCTCAGGTCAGTGAGGTTTATTTTTACAATAATAAGAATCACAATCAATACATATTTATTTTTGTTAAGTAGAGGATGTAAAAGGGGGATGATCTCCCCTTTTTGGATTAGTACATGTATATATTTGAAGAAGGGTTTTTAGTATTTGTGACCGCGTTGTTTTCTTCATTTTTGTAGTTTTTTAAATCAAAAAATGTTTGCATTAGATTCACAACCCTGACTTTCAGCGTTATCTAATTTTTGTAATAAAGTAGCCAAAATAATACATTGACCCCCCCCCCCCCCAAAAAAAAAAAAAAAAA
>PRKT01001238.1:4881-18103 GCA_003671525.1 Saccostrea glomerata | reverse complement strand
CCCCCCCCCCCCCCCAAAAAAAAAAAAAAAAATCGGGGAAACACGGGATAGTTTGTGAGGAATTTTTGAAGCAGCCCTTCCATCAAATTAGAGAAACATGGTTTGGTTTTCAACATTGGCTAGTTTCTTTTTCCATTTTTTGTTTGCTTGCTTGTTTATTGCCTTTCGTTTATTTATTTTGTTTATGGTATTTGTCTCAATATTTCAGAGGGTCTTGAAACCATACCCCCTGCTTCCGAGAAAAACTTAAGGCTCTCACTCTGTCTCTCTCTCTCTCTCTCTCTCTCTCTCTCTCTCTCTCTCTCTCTCTCTCTCTCTCTCTCTCTCTCTCTCTCTCTCTCTCTCTCTCTCTGCTTCTTTGAAGAGGAATGCGATTTTTTAGCTGGCTCGCGTAGCGAGCTACTCCTTGTTGACGCAGCCGTTTCAGAGCTGTAAAATTTTTCAGGCATTCATCAAGGTGATCCATACACCAGATATGATAGTTCTAGCAAAAAATGCTTTTATTTGAGTGATTGAATAAACTTAGTAAGTAAAAACTGTATAAAATTTCATTTATTTACCTTATTTACATGTATGTCTTCATGCTTTTAAAGAATTTTTTTTTAATATCTGTACAGGTTCAATAACTGCGTATGAATATAATATGTTCAAGCATGTTAGGCGGATCTAATCTTCCTATCGGAAGTTTATGTATAATTGACTTGGAATACTCCCTAACACAAACACCTGCTGCTGTCATACATTAGCTGCAGCTAGTGTGCTTGTAAAAACTATTTTTAGAATCTAGATTTGCTGTGTGAATCTTTATAAACTAATTGGTCCATAGCACTGACCACTGCAGCTAGTGTGCCAGGTTTGTAGTTTTGCTTTTCACAATATTATGTATTGAAGCCCAATAGTGTCAACCTGTATATATAAATAGAAAAAGCAATATATGTATACACTTTATTTTTGAACGGAACTTGGAGACATATAACCTGTATAATATTCAATCTCTTAAGATGCAAAATAAACTGGTATAGTGCCAAATGTATGAAAAGAGCTCAATTAACTTGAGCGAGTAAACTCGCAGGCCCGTTAGGCCTTTGATTAGATAATGAGGTCAAAAAAAAGTTGCAGGGACGGCGTTTTCAATTGTTGATATCAAAAGATGGTGTGAAGTGCAGCTTCTAATCCATCCCAGACTCTAACTCTAGTTCTCATTTTCAAGGTTATGCTCAAAAAACGATCGAATTTTAGGCCGAAGCAGGCTACTGACAGATAAATTTATGACAGGGATTTCACCAACCTTGTTTATAGTCAGCATTACTTATGTTATGGTCGCTATATTGATCTTTTCACAAATATAACCTATCATTGGATTCATTTTGACCGATGTGTTTCATTCTAGATTTTAGGTTTTTAATTTTGTTAATTTTTATACTGAATTTGACTAGATGGGATGTTCTGTTCACCTGATCAATATAATATTATATAAGGCTCACTTTCTAGACACAAAATTTCCAGGTTTTTTGTTTATGCGTTTAATAGTTTTGTTGTTATTTATGGATGTGGATTTTAGAAAGTATTGTCAAAAATAAATTCATGCTTGAAGATAACTAAAATTGTGTACTGATCAAAATGTACATATAAACACGGTATGATAGGTTTATTATACAACCTGCTTGAAAAGGGGGAGGGTATATAGTAATCGGTATGTCCGCCCTTCCGCCTGTCCATCCCTCCGTCTAGCTTTACGTCAGTCTGTTACGCTTTGAGGTACCCATCTCTTATCTGCAACTCTTCTTATAAATACTACTGAGTGGAATCTAATGAAACTTTCACAGAATCTTTATTACATATTGCCATTGTGCACCTCCTATTTTACTTTTTTTTATTCGACAAGTATTTTAGGTTTCCCATAGCAAAACATGGACATTACCATTATATTTTTAATTTTCTACCTATGACTTCACACATAGAAGCTTCTGGATACCATTTGATATGACGAGTTATTCCTCTTTACACATTACCGTAAAATAATATAGCAAAACATGGACATTATTGGAGGAGGGGTATCATTTAATGAGCTCATTGCTCACAGTACCTCTAGTTTCTATTATTCCTGAGAAGGGAAAAAATTGAAACCGAAATACATGTATAAAAAAATATAGAGATACTGATAAATCCCATAACACAACTTCACCGTTCAAAAATTGTTCAAACTCTGAGGTGGGGTCAATTTTCAACAGGGTCTATTTTCAACTTGTTGAGGTCATCGGGGATAAGAAAAAAGAATCAAGCTGATGAAAAATAACCCCGGGTTCAAATTTAATGACTTCTGGTCTCAAAAAAAGAGAAAAGAAATGAAGTTTCAATTCATGAACATTGTACAGATTTAATAATTATGTTCCCCAACGAAGTTGGGGAACGTATTGTTTTTACTCCATTTCTTTTTCTTCTTCTTCTTATTATTTTTCTTCTTCCTGGGAAAATTTTGTAATCGAGTGATCTTGTAAACTACACATCCGACTAAGGTAAAATGTTTTAGGACCAGTAGACATGTTATGTAGATTTGCTGAACAAAGGTCATTTTGCGCGCACGTGCTTGCAAGAGCGCACGTGCAACACGTGAAATGACCGTTTTAACTGATTTTGGCGTAACTTTTTACATTTTTGATGAAATGCTTTAAAACTTATGATATATGGATATATTAGTGACATAGACAATATGACATTGTCAAAATAGCAAGATCTTACGCGCATGCACGTGCGCTTTGCTCTGATGGCTGAAGCTAAAGTCTCTATATCTTTCTTGTTTTTCAACGAAATCCTATGAAATTTTGAACATAGCCATGCATTAAGATATCCAACAACATGATATATAGCAATTATCAGGAAAACACGTGCATGCACGTGCGCTGCAATCTGATTGGCTTAAATTTTGAATAGCTATAACTCCCTTGGTTTTCAACCAAACAGGATGGGATTTGGAACATAGATAGATATAAGAAACTTCTACAAGAAGGTATGATCACCATGCAATGCAAGCAAGTGAGTGTACGTGCGCTGTAATTTGATTGGCTGAAACTTTATACAGCTATAACTCCCTTGGTTTTCAACCAAACGGGGTGAGATTTAGAACATAGATTGATTTAATGGACTTCTACAAGAACATATTGTCACCATGCTCATGTACGCATGTCTATGCACATGAAATAAGGTAAATCAAATATACAATTGAATGAGCGTATTTTTTAATACTTTTGGATTAAATTCTTTAATATTTAGTACATAAAAAATATATAGATTGTGTAGACAACATGATATGGTCATTACGCACATTACTTTTACTTGCATAATCTTTATCTAAGTACAGTAGTTTATTTCATTGAACACACATTTCATCAGATAAATCTTAAAGAATTCTACTGGGGAGGGGGTGTTTTCTATTAAGATATATCAATAAAAATATTAAATAAGCAATTATAACACGAATGATTTATAAAACGTAGAATTATAGAACTTTCCGTCGTTAACAGCATCCCCCCTTTTTCTGTGTTATATTTACATTCAAGTAAAATCATGTCAATTAAAACAAATACACTGTACTGAACACT
Source organism: Saccostrea glomerata (assembly GCA_003671525.1). NCBI lineage: Eukaryota > Metazoa > Mollusca > Bivalvia > Ostreida > Ostreidae > Saccostrea > Saccostrea glomerata. The sequence goes on along the minus strand of PRKT01001238.1, from coordinate 14,504 downwards.
TCAATATTCAAAGCAGCCTTACACCTTTGTCACGTTTTGGGGTGCATATAAACTCGGACAAACTTTGAATGTATTAATGCAACGAAGTAGATGAATATTGAGTTTGAATTTCATTTACAGCTTACCAATAATGTGATATTTATTATTAAGAATCCTTATGAAGTATAATACTTGTGCTTTTATTATTCTACAACTGTTTTGAAGTGATTATACACATGTCTATTAAGCGATTTGTACACTCCATATGCATGTACTTCAAACAATAATCTGATCGATAAGTAAATCGATATATTCATTGCGGAATTTAGAGCAAAATTAAGAAATAAATATACAAGTCAGACATGTAGTATCAGGAGGAGGGGTGGCCCCTTCTTTTCAGAGATAAAGCTTAAATCCCCCCCCCCGGCCCGGCAGGGAAAAACAACTTTCTTACGCCTTTAGCTGGTACATGTACGATATGAATAAACACACATTGAAATTGGTGTTTTATTTTTCAAATAAAAATGAGTAAAAGTTTGACTCCCACTCCTACATAATCGATTTTTTCAGGTTTGGAAGAGTTTACTCTTTTTCCTTTGCTTTACCAGACTTTTGTTCAGGTCTATTGTTTATTTATTCTAAGCTACATATGTACCCCTTTACAAAGGAAAGGAAGTGTATTAAATTTCTGTGTGTATTTACCGTAATTTATCATTCGATCGCTTGTATTTTTTGAATTTTCATATGAAAAAAAATTAATAAAGTGGTTAATACATTTGATAGATGCATTTATAGATTAAAATTTAAAAAATGACTAGGGGATTTTCAGACCAAAAATACCTCAAAAACAAAAAAGAAGACCCCTAACCCACGCCAAATTGAGAAGAATACGAATAGTGCAAAATTTGTAAAATAAAATTCAAGCTTATTGAATATTATTCTAACCCGCATATTGTTTATTATCTCACGCTACAGCTCACCATGTCTTCCTTTACATAGTACGTAATTTAAATGTCTCCGCCCATGTGTATGTAATAGAGAAACCGTGCTCTGTACGAAAGAAAATGTTTTGGAATTTTTATGTGCGGTAGGTGTTGAAAATTGGCTTTTATTTCTTGATGCTCTAAATCATTAATAACGATTGTACAAAATTTTAATAAGAAATACTATGTTATACACCATTAAAATAAAAAATTATACCATATCCTCAAGTATAATCTGTAAAATAAGGGCGAAAAAAGGGACCATGCTACCATACTTAAGTGGAAAACTCCTTTTGGATTCTCAGCACTTTTTTCGTCCAGTAGTTCATATGTTGATACTTATTGATGAGAGATCTTCAATTATATCAACATTTTTACCTTGACTTTCCCTTTGACCTTTTGACCTCACTTTTCCTAGAATAGTGTCAAACTTCATATGCTAATACATACTGATGCAAGCAATTCAACTGCATCAACATTTTTTTACCTTGACCTTCATTTGACTTTGACGTCACTTTAATCAAATTGGTTTAAGTCAGTTTTGAATAAATTATTCACAATGTTTTTTTTTTTTCAGTTGCATAAACGTTTTTGACCCCTGTCATTTCCTTTGACCTTAAACTCACTTTAAAGAAATTAGTGTCATACTTCATATGATGGTACACGCTAATGTAAGCAATTTAACTGCTAACTATTCAAGATATTCTGATCAAATTTCATACAGGTATAAAATACCTTTGGCTGGGTATTCATGTCCTATGGATATATTTCTAGTTTTTAAATGATTGATGACCATTTATTCATTTAATTGTAGAGAGAACTTCATGTTGGCCAGAGAAAACTTTTTATGAAAAACTGGAACAGCTCAAAGAAAGGGAGGACTATGAGTTTCGAATCCAAAAACTAATAAGTTTTATGAATATTGAAACTTATAATCTTTACTCAAATCAACGTGATCATGTGGAAAACAATGACTTTAAGGACATCGTTAAGAGAGTAGATTACCTTGACTGTTCAGGTCTTCAGTTCACTGATGCTGAAAAGCAGAGTAAAAGTTTTGAGCAATTCTCTCAATCCAGTGTTGAGGATTTTCTTGAATGGATGACATACTTTAACAAAGTCTTCAGAAAGACACAGTCTCCAAAATGTCGTCTCATTTTATCTCTCCTTTTCTCTGAATATACAAAAAAAGCAATGCTAGAATTTAAACCAAAAGACCTTTCATTAATTATTTATCCATGCCTGGAATTCGCTACTGAAAATCAAAACCACATATTGATTTTAGAGATTGTGAGGTCGTACCTAATTGATTTCGATTTTCATTTGAGTAAACTGTTTAAAGACAAGAATAGAATTTCTTCTGTTATGGACACTTTTTTGACCACAGCGAAATACATAATTTTAAGAGAATGTCCAAGACTTCGACAAAATGCAATCAGACTATCGTTCTGTTGTGAATGTAGTAAGGAAAGTAAACTTGGGATTATGATGTCATATAAAGGTAGCATAGAAACGAAAGACAGAATTCCAGAAAATCTCATGGGGGTGAATGTGGTATTGTATAACTATACACAACCATCTGATGAAGCATTTACTGTCTTCAACTCCTCTTCTGCTTCTTTCTCATCAAGTAACATGCCTGTTATACCAGAAAATGACGCAAGAAAACTTTTCAAGAAGCATTCCAACCTTACTCTGATATCGGCATCTCCATATAAATCATCAGGATATTCCAAAGGAAAACATGTCATTGTCGAAAAACACTGCATAAGCCTTTTGTGTTTGCATAAAGGCTACATTCCTTTTGGAGAACGAGAGTTTCCTAAAAAAATCAATGGCTTTGACGTAGATGTTCAGGAGGGATATTGTTCTTTAGGAAGTGATAGATCTATAGATTTTGGAGGACATATTCGTCGTGCCAAGAGAATAAATACTCCTGGACATGGAAGCATCGGGGGTTTTGTTGATTGGCCAGGCGATCCAAGGAATCCTAATGGAAATACAGTTTGTCTAATAACCTGCGCTCATGTCGTGTTTTCTACAGAAGAACTGAAAATGTCTCGGGAGGAACTCAAAGATAAACTGAATAAAAGCAGTGATTTTGAGGTTGAGGTTTTTGATAAAAACCAGCATAAATTTCAAGTGTGTGGACATATTGTTGATAAAGATTTCATAGGAAGGCGCTCATTCATCCACAATTCCGTTGACGCAGCTTTGATCAAACTTGACCCAACTTTAAAGGAGTTTGGGTTCCCAGTTACTCAACCAAACCAGTTATACTCAGCAGGTATGTTACCCATGTTAACCCCACTTTGTCTTCAAAGTTGCATATGTTACTTTCTTAAGTTATTGGCTAATTCATCCCTTTCATTTATTTTCCACTGTAAATAATTTTTTACACCTTTTTATTTAGTAGTTGAAGTATTCTATCATTGATTGAACTTAGGGGAATATTATCTCAACTTTATTGTTAGTTTCCGTTTTTAAACCATAATACTTTAATTGAATTTGTAACACGTCATTTGATTGATTAAAAGGTTTTATCCATTTTGTATAACATAACTTGCCTACGTCACAATGAGTTACGTCAAAAATGTATTACTCCGCTTGCCGTTGACTTTTAAAATAAGCAAAATCTAAAGCCTTTTTCCGAAGGAAAAATGGAAAAAGTGTCTTATTGTTAACATTGAAATTAAATTATAAGGAATGAAGCTTCTTTCAACTTATATATTATACGTAATAACAAAACTTGGGGCATGCAGCTTACGCTTTTTTATAAACCGCTTCTCTGTTTATAAAGCGTTAACTACCCCAAGTTATGTTATATAATGTATAACATAAGTTGAAATAAGCTTCATTTTTTAATAGTGATGGGAAATCGGAAAAAAATAATAATCGGCTGGGCATAATCGATTAATAATTGATTATATTCGAAATTTTAAACATTAATAAAATTTATATAGAAAAGTTAAGACTTATTCAGATTTCTGTTAGACTTTTACAAAAAAAAAATTACTTAAATAAAATATTCAAAAATGTTAATTGAAATGTCTTTTTTAAAAAGTGGAAAATAGTATTTTGTTTACCTTAAACAATATACATATAGGACTATTGAAAAAAAGAATGGGAATTCATTTTTTTCACAAAGTCCAAGCAATGGGTATTTTACTGATATTAGTGCCATTTTCATTTAACACATGTACGTATTTATTTCTTAAAATTAGTTTTAAATAGTTAAAATTGCAAGTTGTAAAAGTAATTATCCAGAAGTAAGACTTGTATTTATGATTATAATTACATTTAAAGATTGACTAGACTAATTAGGGCCCCGCAAGGATTTGCGGGTGCCCTATAGTAATCACTCTGTCCGTCCGTCCGTCTGTCTGTCTGTCCGTCTGTCACTCTTCCGTCCACAAATTTTCTGTTTTTTTCTAATAACTTTTTTTATGGTTGCCCAATCAAGTTTAAATTTGGTATGGTAGTTCAATAGGCAGAAATACATATTTTGACGCTAAGTTTGATTCTCTATGTCTTCTAGTTTGGAGCTGGGGTGGTGGGGTAGATTCCTTAACTATGCATAAGAATGAACGGGCAACTTTTTTATGGTTGCCCAATTAAGATCAAATTTGGTACGGTAGTTCAGTAGGCAAAAATACATATTTTGATGCTAAGTTTGGTTCTCTATGTCCCTTGGTTTGGAGCTGGGGTGGTGGGGTAGATTCCTTAACTTTATATAAGAATGCATCGGCAAAGAGAGATAACTGCTGAAGATGTTCCCATTCAGTAAACTGAATGCTACTAGGAGTCCCATGGGATTAATTAGCTTTCCTCCTGAAGAAAATCCAGAGCATTATCTTTATCTGTCACATTGAGATTAATTACCACCTCTGTCTGCAAATGAAGTTTGTTTTGAAGTTAAAGCAATTTGGAATGCTATGAACACTCTGAAATGTGGATTTAAATATAAATTTTTATTATTTATTTTTGTTTGATAGTTATGATTTCATTGAATTCTAAAAAAAAAAGAAATAGATTAAAAAAGATTTTTTGATTTACCAGGGTACTTTTTTTTCACTTTTTTCCTTTTTTTTTTTAAAAATATATTAATTCAAGAATGTTTTTTTTATTTTTAATGTAGTTGTATAAAAACCCCATTCTGTCATTAATACTGAAAAAGTTCTTATTGTAAATTTAGAAGAAAATGATGAGAGAGGTACAATTAATCCCTTGGGATTAATTATCTAGCCTGCTGCAGAAAATTTAGTAGGCTTCTCTTTATCTGTCACTTTAAGATTATTGAAAACCTTTGTCTGCAACTGAAGTTTGTTTGAAGTTAAGGTCAAGCCTTCAGGATATTTGCATTCATTGAAGGCTGGCATTTTATATAACACAAGATTCATAATTGTTTAAATATACATTCAATTAAGTTGTTCTTTACTGCCTAATGTAAATACAAGAATATTATTTTCAGGTTTTTGAATATTCAGGAATTATGTTGAAATTTAAAGAATACAGTTGCTGTTGCTTTTTCTTTGTACATTTTTTAACCATTCTGTAAGCTGCACCTTTTTAATTCTACCCCATGGCGGGGCCCTTGCTGACTGGTCAGTTTTCTAGTTATGTTTCCTTTACTTGCAATATTACCGTTTCCTGGTATTAGTCTAACCCCATATTTAATCATGGCGGTAAAAGTATCAACAAGACACGGGATCCTTCCATTCATCACTACTTTTATGCTCTTTGCACTTGGATTTGGTAATAAAATTAAAGTATGACAGTTTTATTTTTTGTTAGCGATGTCGGCGACATTTATTTTATAATCGATTAGTAGCATCGAAGAGCTTGTAACGATCGACAATCGATCGTCGCCGACAATCGTTCCTTCACTATTTTTTAAATTAGGAATATTAATATCATCTTATTGTCAGAAATGAATATAGAATAAGATATTGCTTTGGTCAATCAAAATGGCATATTTTTCACAATAAAACATTGTCTTAAATTTAATTCTAGGTTTTGACCCAAATAAACCACCTGTTTTTAAAGGAGATATTGTTAATGTACAAGATCCTGACCCTCATCTGAAAATTAGCAGCAAAATTCCAGATAAATTAGACAGTGTGATAAAATACGGAAGTAAAACAGGTTTCACCATTGGAAGTCTCTACTTTAATGGAGTACACGTTCGCTTTCTGGACGAAATTGGAGAATTGCCAGACAAAACACCGGCTTATATGTTCAATCAAATTGAAATCCAAAGTCTTCCCCATGGGACATTTTTTGAAGCTGGTGATTCTGGAGCGTTTGTGTTTTGTATCAACCGAGACAAGACACTAAGCTGCCTAGGGATGGCTATAGGTTCGAGCACAAAGGGATCCTGTCTAGTGACACCAATGGTTAGAATCCTTGATTCTTTTGAACTCCCTCATAGATTAAAGCCGTGCTCTCCTTTTGTTTCTGGTGTGTCAGAAAATCATACAAGTTCACAGTCAGGAGATCAGAGTCGTATTCCAACAATAGCTAATTTGGAAGCGTTACTGTTGAATTTTCAAACAAACATACAAACGTCAATAGCAGATGTGCAAACGGCACTTGAAAGAAAATTTGAAAATTTGAGAACAGAAGTTCGAGAAGTTCGAGAATCGACCGAAAAAATACAAACAGAAGTAGAGAATCTGAAAACAAAAGTTGAAGATTTAGAGCCACCAAGACAAATTTAAACAGAAGTTGAAAACACAAGTAAAATAAACAAGAAGGATACTTTTAAAACAGTGGTCTGCAAGCTCATCTGCCATCAGGAGAAATTAACAAGGGTGTCATAATTTAAATGTATGTTGTTTTGCTTTGCGGTATATATACCGTATATCAGGTTTTTTTTTCCGTGTCATGTTTTTTTCCGCGAATCAGAACCCAAGTCAGTATATTAAATTTACGCCAATAAAATTTTCACTATTTCAAAGTCCCAGTGATTATATTATTCACAATTGTTTAAGCCTATAAAGGATTGGGATGTAAAATGTAAAGTCATTAAGCTCGAGTTACTTCACACGGATGAAAAATAGATTGATCGACCTTCACCTCGTCAATTTCGGAAAACCCGCTCAGCTGATAACTCACCTGTGTTGCATACTAACTTTAAAATTCACATATATTATTTTCTTTAATCTAAGCAATCATAGGTTCGACAACTAAAGGGTGTTGTTTTGTGACACCAATAGTTAGAATTGTAAATTCTTTTGGCCTTCCTCGTCGATTAAAGCCTTGTCCTGTCTTCGTTTCTAGGTATACCCCCAGAGTGCCAGATAACCCTTTCAGTTCTCAAGTACCACAGCAAAGTGATGCTTTATCAGAAGTGAACTTATAAGCAATATATTATTGAATTTGAATGCGTCAATAATGAATATACAAACGCGAGTATGGAGTCATCCATTACAGATGTTCAGAATCAGCAAGCGTGTGTTCAAAATTCTTTAACTACCGTCCAGGAAGAAGTCAGCGCTTTGAAAAATGAAGTTAAAAAAAATTAAGAATAAATAACGTTTTGAGGAAAGTCAGCAATATTTCTCTTAGACTTGTGTTCTTGATATCATGAGTAATGTTTGCCAAAGAATTTTAGAAAAAAAAAATTAGATGGAAAATCTGATAAGAAATTATAAAGTATGTAAGATTCGCGTAGAAAACTAAAAAAATCCCAATATTCCATTTTGTTAAATCAATTTTTATATACTTTCTATTCATACATGTAGTCAGTAAAGATATGTATATTAATCAATGTTTGAAGAAATTTCCCGATGTTTTGAATTCTGGCTTTTGCTGGAAATCTGTATTTACAATAAAGAATAAACATTCTTTAAGACTCCTCTTTTCAAAAACCACTGTGCTTAAAAGATCAAACCACTAGGTAAGAAAGCTGACGATTTAGTATTTTCAATTTTTTTTTTTTCTAGTGACCAATGGGTCAGAAAAAGGAAAGGTATGAAAATAACAAACGGTATTCAATAGCAAAGTCCGTAAAGCAATACAAAATAGGAGCAGAGGAAAAACGGATCTCTGAAACATCCATCCGCGTAATATATGAATCATGTCAAACACGGTTGGATTATTTTCTGGTTTTTTCTATTTTGCCTTCTACTTGGTGTTGCTTTTTAGTAAGAAGAACGGTCATTCGCTGAATATCCACATTATTCAAGATGCTTTCAACATTGACTGATTCTGGAGAATTTTTTAAAATCAAAAATGGAAAAATCATGTCCCATCGGCAACAATTTGTATCCAATGTTTAACAAAGGTAATTTTCAGTACCTCCGAGAAGAAAAAAATTGATCATTCTGATGAAGCATATAGTCTCTGAAATTATTTAGGTGTTTTACAAAAAAAATGATGATAAATAATCTCACCCATTATATACTTAATTATATCTTTACTATAAGACATTGTTTTTAATCTGAATCTTTAACATACTTTAAAATCTATTGCATTATCATAAAGCAAAGCATATCGATTTTTTTTACTTTGTATGTAATTTAAAGTTTTGTTTGATTAAAAAAACATTTTAAAATGATTCCAATGTATAACTCTGTAAATGCAAATAAAGATCAAGGACTGCTGTTTCTCCTTCCATTCAAATATAAAAATAAAGCTAAATGGGTCACATTCCGGTAGAGAGTGGGTCTCATTTGTATTTCAGACACGTAAGAAAATGCGGTTCTCTAGCTCATCCTTTCTTCATGTTATTTTTTTTTTTTTTGATTTATCGATATTATTATTCAACTGTAAAGGAGTCTCGCAAGTAAAAAAACATATTGTATCAGTTTCCTGTTTTGCTTGAAATGTTTAGTTTATCTTATTAAAAATTGTATTAATCATTGTCTATGAACCATTGTATTGTATATTAATTTAATGTATGTTGAATAAAATGGGATCATTCGAATTTTTTATTTTTTTTTAGAAAGAAAGCATTAATTTTAAATAAATAAAAAAAGTATATTAGAAAACTACTAATGTTCACAGGCTTCACAAACAACCCTCATATTTTTACTTCGATATATATATATAGGATCTCCCATGGTTTGTGGATTGATATGACTTTTATCCAACGAATTGTGTGTTTTATCCCCGAGCCTTGGCGAGGAAAATGAAAATTCACACAGAGTTGGCTAAAAATCATATCAAACCACAAATCATGAGTGATTCTATTTGTCACATATTTTCGTTCACTATAAGGCCAGGTAAAATTAATATTTAGATTCTCATCCTAATTTGCTAAAAAATTGGGGCGGGTGGGCGGATTTTATTTTTTTATTTTTTAGAATTGTTAATTTATATATAGGCCTAAGTAACAACAAAACAATTGATGCCCCGTACACATTTTTTTCATTACCTTAATGCAAATATGAATAGATTTAATTCTTTTCATATTCTTTTAAATATTTAAAGAAAATTTTTGCTTTAAAAATTGAATATATATATATTTATTGTTAATTAACAAATTATCAAGTACACATTATACGGCACACCCTGAACAAAATGAGGTGGGGATACCAATAAATTGTGTATGCGTGATTTCTTATTTTGCAAAATCTATATAAATGTTCTAATAATTATTCTACTGAAAAATCTAGGCCTTCTCTTAAGTCTGTCTACGATGTTGTAGATTTTTTT
>PRKT01001237.1:93273-111775 GCA_003671525.1 Saccostrea glomerata | reverse complement strand
CTCCTATATCTAACTCTATTGCTACTTCTGTAATGTCACGAAGGTGACCGAGCAATACCAACTTTTTAATTCCATTGTGTATATATCCAATTTTAATTAAGATATCCTTGATTAAAAATCCATGTAATGCTAAATCCAATAAAAAGTAAGTAAACTGCACTAATTTATTTACATATATACAATGAGGAAGCACAATACAAACGAAAGATGTTACATTTATTCTAGCATATGTACTGTCTAAATCCTAGCAAAGCACTCCCTCCTTCTAAAATTGTCACCTTATTATATACGAATGTTAGCTCCAGCAGATGATTATCTAACATATTAGCTCCATTTTTTTAATTAACTAATCCAACTCTACATATATCTTTATCAAATCCTTATAAAACTGTCATAACCTAGCTTGACCTTGACTCATTACACGGCTCCCTATTCTACGAACAATAGCTGCCATTGTTTCACTCATTAAAGACTCAATAATTATTCTTGACCACACTAGACACTGCTCTACTCTTAACTACCCAAACACAGCTTGACTAGTCTGGGTAATCCATCCATATGCCTGTAATTCTGGACATTTATTCATAAAGCACTTCATTACTTTTGAGTCTAAAATTGCTACTCATCATTCCTTCACCTCTTTTGAAGTAACTGTCCTTAGTTTGAAAAATATTGAACTGTTCATAAAAATGTATTTAGCAGTCCAAAGTATCACACATTATAAGTTAAATTGTTCATATAAATCCAAAGCGAATAATTTATAAAGTCCAAAATAACTCATTGAGTTTAAAAGCATATAAACAATAAGTACGATAGAATTTACAAAATTTCAGCGGACACGAAACGATTTCTCAAATTGTTCAAACGTTCCGGCACTTCATCAAAGATACTCGTCGCAATTTCGGAAAAGTCAATTTCTTCCGGTATTAATCCTTTGCTATAAGAAGGATATGGGATAATGAACAGTATTCAATCTTTAAGTCCATTTAACATAATACAAAACCAGAGCAGAGCAAACACGGACCTCCGAAACATCAGAGGTGGGATCAGGTGCCATGGAGGAGTGAGCATCCCCTGCCGACCGGTCACACCCGCCGTGTCGTTGTCACGATCAAGAAGTAACGGAAAAATCGGTCGTCAATTTAGTATATAAATAATGGACTAACAATTGGTATGGTAAACGTCACTCAGCATTTGACAGCAGTGATAAATTGTATTTGCCGACAAGGTCATTGTATCGACCGTAGAACTTACGAAATGATGACTTTAAACGAAACTGCGGATATTCTTATTTCATGAACTTGCTTGTCAATAATGTACCTCGTTTAAGAAATTGTTCATAAGTAAAGCACTCTCTTGCGTATCTCACCCCGTGGGGATCCGGGTTAGAATAGGTAGAAGGATATGGAAATAACGAACAGTATTCAATCTCAACGTCCATTAAACAAATACACAAAACAAGAGCAGAGCAAACACGGACCCCCGAAACATCAGAGGTGGGATCAGGTGCCATGGAGGAGTGAGCATCCCCTGCTGACTGGTCACACCCGCCGTGTGCTCGTTGTCATAATCAGGATATAACGGAAAAAATCCGTGGTCAATTCAGTGTATAAATAATGGTCTTCAGTATCCCCTTGCCTGTCGTAAAAGGCGACTAAATGGGGCGGTCCTTCGGATGAGACTGTATAAACCGAGGCCCCGTGTAACAGCAGGTGTGGCACGATAAAGATCCCTCCCTGCTCAAAGGCCCTGAGTGCCAAGCATAGGCTTAAATTTGCAGCCCTTCACCGGCAATGGTGACTTCTCCATATCAGTGAAATATTCTAGAGCGGGACGTAAAACAATATTCAATCAATCAATCAATCGAATCAACTGATATAGATGTACTCCGTATGCAGGCGATGAAGGTATATTGCTGCATAAGTAAGGGACGTTGACGATAGAAAAGTTATCACGTTTATCATATAGCTTAGTTGTTATATTACCATTATAGTCTTTTTAAAGTAAAACAATTGAAACTTATTCCAGTCTCTCTTTCGATAGATTGATGTCCATCTGCATAGGTATGTTGGTATCGTTTCAACGTTAAGTTTACACATATCAATTCCACTGTCTTGGTTGTAGTCGTCATCTGGTCCTTCTGCTTCTTTTCCCGCTCAAGGTCACTTGAACTTTCAGGGTTTTCAAGGTCCGACACATCTTCTTTCTCATAGTTAGGATTCCCTTCATGGTTCTGGGATCCGTCTTCCTCTGGAGTTATAAGAGTTTCTATTGTTACCTCTAATGATGTTTATGATGTAAGTGCTCACATGAGAATAATAATTTGTAAAGATTCTCCAACGTTCACTTCTTCAACTGAAATGTCGGATTACATGTCGTTCTTGATGGTCACAAACACTGGCTCAGGCTCATCATAATAACTATTGTAATTCATCATGTGCTGTGTTAAAGCATATTTTCTTAAGAAGACTTTACCGCACGTCAACACAGGGTACTGATGATGTCTAAATTCTCTGCAACAAAGTAAACAGTACTTCTTAGAATAATCCATGATCAAATATGTAATAAGTTAAATGTTCTCCAAAAAAGTAAATTTCGATTTAAGTTTAAGATAGATAGAAAGAGAGAGAGAGAGAGAGATTGCAAAGTAAGAACTAAGACCTTTCAGTTAATTTAGGGCCCTCAATGGGGCATATATTTCAGTCTACATTGTGCCACCTTTCATTATTCAATAAGCCATCAACTTATTTCAGTGACCTTTCAATGGTCTTTTACCATTCAGCCAACTTGAAATCACTATTCAGCCAAGTTTTAGTGGCCATCTATTAGTGACTACTCAGTCATATTTAAATTAGAACTTGGCCAAGTTTCGATGACTATTTAGCCTTCTTACGCCACCATTCATTATCATTAAGTCGACTTTTTGTCACCATTCAGCCACTTTTTATTGTCCGTTAATTTACTTTAAACATATTTTATTGAATATAATTCAATCAGGATTGGGCAACAGGCAATGCCTATGTAAACCCTCTCCTTTTATAGTTGGTCAAGATACATATTAGAAGTAATTGTCCGTTCAGACGTCTTTAAGTGCCGAGTCTGCAAAACTACGTATATGAATAATGAACATTAAGAGACTTTTTCTTAAAATATTGACTACATATAATGCACATTGCATATTTTTTTTACAATTTTAAACATGATTAGTAAAAGAGATCAATTGTTGGTATCCGATGATGTAAAGTCTTTTTCAACATACATTTTTAGCCGGGCTTATTGCTCAAAAAGCAATTGCCGGCTTATGGGATCCTGATCAAGGCAGAATGTTTACCCCATAGTCGCCAATTTAAAGTTACGTGCAAAAATATCATTCTTACTCTCAACCGCTTTTGAGATAATACAAACGCTAAATCAAGCAACAAAAATAAAACAGTTTTATTTATATAAAATAAACATTAGTAGTAATGACTTTGAAAAAGTCAAAGTCAAAGAACATAGATCATTAGCGTAAGGATTTTTGATAATCAGTCAGCTGCAGTACCAGATTAATTCTGATTCTGACAAAATCGGACCGTGGTATTGAAAACCTCACTATCAATGTCTTATAAACTATATTGATAGTTTTAAATAATTTTTTTCATCAGAATATAAACATGATTAATGAAGGCCCAAGAAATCCATTCTACTCTGTAAATGAGCCCGGCTCTCTGTACTTCTGAGTACTTTGATTTGTACTTACTGTTTTGTTTGTCACGGTTGCCACATGGCCTTTCCACAATGTGGCGCTTTTCCTTGAATTGTCCTCCGCAATGACCCCAAGTCGGAGCTTCCCTAACAGGAGAATCTTTTTTTTTGAAGGTCATTTTCCTGGAGCCCTCGTTGAATTTCGTTTCTTTTTCCAAGATGGAGAATCTGGGCAGTAGATAAATTTCTATACACGTCAACAAGGGCACAATAAATCCTTTTTGTAGGAGTCGATGTAAAACTTTTCCTTTGTGAATCCCTCCCACTTTTTTCAATTTTTGCTGCATTTGGCTTTCGAAGGATTTCGGTGTTTTCTACTTCTGTTCTAACTACACCTACCAGTGTAGTGTAATGGTCATGGCACTTTTGGATCTGTGTATGTATTTTATTCCTATGACCTTGCAAGGGTCTCATCTGATGAGGTAATAAGATTGGATAGATGAACTGGATTTCGGTAGCGTACGACAGATGTAATCAACATTGAATTAGCACACAACAAGGAGAAACTCTTGAGTATTGATATTTAACATGTAATACGTACCAAATATTTTTTTTTCATGACATCCTTTTCAAATGATTAAGTTCTGACACGGTCCACAACTGTCTAAAAAAGAAGCCGCGAAGTTCCAAAATTACAATTAAATGGCTATCCAATAAAAGTACTTACAGAGATTAATTTTTTTGGTGTCAGATTTGATAATGAACTGTTTTTCATTCCACATATCAAAATGCTAAAGAAAAGTGTACAAAAAAGCCCTAGATGTTATTAAAGTTATTGCAAATACTAAATAGGGGCAGGTAAGAATACTCTACTTAAATTTTATCGCTCTCTCGTCCGATTTAAATTAGACTATTGTTGTAGTGTATATGGATCAGCGAGTACCTCGTACTTAAAAGTACTCGACGCTAACCATCATCCTTTGGTTATGTTTAGGGGCTTTTCGAACCTCCCCAGTAGACAGTTTATATGTTGAGACAAATGAAGCATTTCTTGATTTAAGAAGAATTAACTTACTTGCAGTATTTAGTAAAATTATGCCATATCACATCCGACTTTACACTTGCACAGAATAAAAATAAAAAGAGGAAACAAGTAATCAATTTGTTATTTGCCCATTACCGCATCCGAGTTTACATTCAACCAAATTAAAAATGTTTGGTGAGACAAAAACATTTGACTTCTTTGAAACAGGATAGTTTCCTTGAAAACAGATAACATTAGTTAATCTGGTCAAAATACTTTGATTTTAAACATATTCGATGCACACATTTTTCAATGGCAATTACAACACCTACTCAGACAATTTGCAAACATCACACAAAACGTAAGTTGATTCTCTAACTTGTTTCAAATTCCAACACAGAGTGTGATGCCAAGAAATTGCACTTCCATCCCATTGAACCTGCAAATAAAGCAAAATGTTTGCAGTATATCTTTAAAAATTACAGTAAAATGTTTACAAAAATAAGCTTATAAACAAAACATCATTTAAAACAAAATAATCTGCTTGTAAATGAAATACTGTTCATTCAAAGCCATCAACTTATAGGCCATTCAACCCATCAGAAAGTCCTGCTAATTCATTCTTGAACAAATGAATTTCTACTTCGCAAGCATGCAATTTGATTTTGACAGTAGAAATATATTTTCCCCACTCAAATAAATAATTGACTATTTCTTTTAAATAATAAAAAGTTTTACTTACCCTCTTCCTTCTTTTCACCTTGCTGTTTGGAGGTTCATACCGGAAACAACGTCTGCAGAAATTTCTAGTGTCATCATCTGCCAAACATAAACCTCTTACATTATGAAAATTATTCGGTCATGGTAGCCTAGTGGTAGAGCGTTCGCTTCGGGATCGGGAGGCCCGGGTTCGATTCTCGATCGCGGCGCCGCGTCATACCTAAGACGTAAACAAAGGTAGTGGCTGTTCCTTCGCCAAGCGCTCTGCACTAGAAGTGAAAGTCGCGGGTCTCTCGGATATGACCTTATAAACGTAGGTCCCGTGTCACGGTAGGCGTTGGCCCGATAAAAAACCCTCACTGCTCAATGGCCCTGAGTGCCGAGTATAGGTCTAAATTTGAAGCCCTTCACCGGCAACGGTGACGTCTCCATATGAGTGAAAAATTCTCAACAGGGACGTTATACTATATATCAATCAATCTTTCAATCTTAATTACCATTAAAGTGTTAATTTACAATTAAGAAGGAAAGTTTATCATGCTTCATTTGAACATGAGCATTCTAAGTTTTAACTTTCCTTCCACTTTCAACACATCCAAGAAATGGATGACAAGAACAATTAAATTTATATATAAGAAAATAAATCGTTAATCTTCTCAATTATTTAAGACAGAGATACATGTTTATGTATTGCAAATCCTCCTTGATTGTATGTGGGGGATTTTTCACTATGATCAAACTCTAATGAACCCAGTCTTCCCATCAAATTGTGCAAATCGTAATCAATACATGCATTGTGTGCACGTACAGGTTAAAATCCAGCATACACTTTTCTAACAAATCCATAATAATTCGTACATTGATGATTAAGTGATTACACTGTATGAATATTTTAAATATGTAGGATTACTTTTGTTACCTGAACAATGTAATGCACCTTGATTATTTATGATGGTCTTTATAACGTTGCCCCTCATTTCCTGCACATTGTCCTCCTGAAATGCGAGATGTAAAGATGTATTTAGTACAACTTCCTCTGCAAACTGAAGAACAAAACACATTTATTCAAGGCATAAATAATTAACAATTCACAAAATATAATTTCCTATAACATTGATACTGCAATGTGTATACCCAATTTTTTTATTGTCCTAAAAGCAAGTCTCTTGCAAGCCGAGGAATCTTCGATGGTGATGGATTTGGAGATTTCCTGGACAGATTCTATCCTCTTTCCTTCCACAGAAACCTTAAGCATAACATTTAACATTTCGCCTTTGTGGATGTCCTTTTTCTTGATTTCATCCAAGTTCTCAACAAGGACTTCCTTGCTCTGCATCATCCCCCACACTCACTGCCTTTTTATACGCCCGTCTTAAGACAGGACGTATTATGTTATAGGCTTCATGTCCGTCTGTCTATCTGTCTGTCCGTCTGTTAGCTTTTCTCGTGTCCGGCTCATAACTTGAATACTATAAGACCTAGAGCTATCAAACTTTGTCAGCTGATACATCTTGGGTAGAGGGTGTGTCGCGCACAAAAAGTAGGTCGCTCTGACCTATAATTAAAAAGTTATAGCCAAATATGGAAAAATCTTGTCCGGTCCATATCTAGAAAACTATAAGACTTAGAATCATCAAACTTGGCCACTTCATGCATCTTAGGTAGAGGGTGTGTCGCGACCTATTTCAAGGTCACTGTGACCTTTAATTTAAGTGAAATTAAAAAAAAAATGTCCTTTTTTTTCTCTTCATTTACTCACTCCAAAAAATGTAAAAGTATTGCACTATCCTTATTAGAAAAATGTTAAATCAAGAAAATACTTATTTTTTTAGCATATACTTGACAGCAATCTATAACAAATGTAATGTATGTTAAAGAGAAATTCCACAACTCCCATGAGTTTAATTATCAAGCACTGGTCAAGAAGAATTTTGATAACAGAAAAATTGCATGTCAAATTAGAGAGAGAAATTAATGAGTTTAGTGTGAGGAAGAGCATCGATGCTATCTATATCCCTTGAGTATTGGGCCAAATGGGTAATCCTGTTGGATTAAAAATAGCTCTTGTTGGCTAGCATAAGTTTTAAAATGAATTTGATGAGAAGTAAATAAAACTAATTTGATTTTGCATAATAAACTATTTTGATATTACATAATATTATGAACTTAAAAAAACTAATTTTATGGGGGTGGGATTGAATCAGCATGTCCATATGAATTGCATATTAAAACCTGTCTGCCATTAAATCTAACAAAAAAAATCATTGAGGTTTTATATGTTTTAAAAATGCTTTATGGTAGATAGTGCAGATCCAATTATCTCTTGGGAGTACACAAGCATCCAGTTAAAGATTAATTAATGTGTTCAATGTAGGAAGGCTATAGCTGTCTCGATCATTTCTTCAGAGCATTATCTTAACTGACAGTGTATCCTTTGGGAATTAGACAGAAGAACTGTTGGTCATTTTATATTTGATGGCCAGCCTTTTATTTTCAAAATTAATTAGGTATAGATTAACTTGTTAAGACTAAATAATTTGATATTGTTTAATATGATAGGCGTTTGGCAAGGTCTAACACAACCAGTACAGAAATCTATGAATGATGCAATATACTGATATATGTTATTATTAATGCCTACGCCTAAAAATTTTTTTTAAGGAGTTGAAAAATCATGGAAATCTAAAATCAAGGTTGACATGATTTTCTTGCACTTTTAATTGGTTAAGATAATTGTAACTTTTTGACGGGCGTATCATGCTGTGGCGTGGCACTTTATTTGTCTTTGGATCTTAAGATTATCATTCCTTCCCATCTTGTGTCTACTTGCATATGTAAAAGGTCCTTGTACAAAGCCGTTCGCCTTCTGTGATGGATTCCCTTCATTCTGTTTAATTTCAAAACAATGACAGTATTAAAGTTAAATACCATTCAAAAGTTGTGAAAGGCTCATATTTTTGATATATACAAAAAACTTGCACATATTACAACAATTAATGAAAATATAAAGCTTATGCATATTTATGCCTCCTTCCTTTACCTCAACATAACATAAACACCATATATGTTGAAATTGTAATTTATTGATCAAATAAATATTGATCAACAATCCAAACATGTAGTAGAAACAAATAAAAATATCAACCAAAATATTCCTAAAACTACATGCAATTATACGGTTCACAAAAACAAACAAATACAAAAGAATGTACAAAATCTCATTGAATGGGGTCATCAGAAAGGTAGAGAGGGGAAAGCTGAGTCACGCAGGATATGCAAATTACCAGGCATCTTCTCAAACTGAGCTGTAATAGGGCTGTTCCTTAGGACTATAGAATCATGGACGATCTTGGCCACCCAACAAAGACTTCGATGAACTGCATATTTTCGTTACAAATTCCCTGGAGAACAATGGAAAAACTTGCGCGATCCTCGGTGCGTCCTTTGATGGGAATGTTGCATCTGTCGATGCAGCCGATCACTCCTGGAAAGCCATGCCTTGCCAGAAAAGTGCCAACTGAGACATTCATCAAATTTTTCATTTGGCCATTTAACCCTCTCCAAAGGTCTCATAGCTTCACAGACTGAAAGGCTTCCTTTTGATAGTCCAAACCGGTCAGTTACGCCACAGTAAGATTTGGCATTACTGAGGGGCCACACGGTAGAGAGCACTTTCGTTTCCAGCGTGTTGGATCTGCATTTCAATTATGTAGCTACAGCCTCACTCACCTTGGTTCTTGGCACCCCATGTCAGAAAAAACAAACATAATCGAGAGTCCCAAATTTAATTATACAGGTCAAAAATTGTGATTTCCAGCAAAATATATTTATATTATATTTCATTATTAATTGAATAGTTTCAGAATTTGACACTTTAATTTTGCAAAAGGAAATTACTTTCTTTTTGAAAAAAAGATAAATGAAATCATCATATGAAAATACGTCTTTCCTATTAATTTAAAATATGCATTTTATTTTGATTACTTGTGTTTGATTTTTTTATTTCGAATAAGTAGCAAGGTTTTTGACAGATGGGTGGAAGCTTAACAGAGAAAAAACTTGGAATGGCATATATATGGCCCAAATTGATTATATATTTCTTCAACATGGTCCTAAAATGTCACTATATTACAGTTGTAAATGTGATTATAGATGAAATAAACATATTATATTTTAATTTTCCTAAAGCTTTTCATAATAAATGCATATTTATTGTCAATGTCATAATTCTTATTTACATTTATGAGAATGATATGAAAAGTATTATAAGATAGCATGGTTATGGCACAAAATTATCCAATATTTCTTCATTATGGTCATAAATATCGCATATTAAGTTGTAAATATGATAAGATAAATTAGCAATGTGTAAACATATATTGTATCCGATATGTAAATCTTACGTAAGTAAATTCCCTGGTAATTCTAACGTTGAAACAATGAAATACTACTATGCTCAATACATAGCAAGCCGCCCGAGGCCACAGCTAATTGTGCTTGCTTGTCACGCATTTCGTCAGAGGAGTCGTCTGTCAGTTAAACCTCTAAAAATATCTTGATCAGTTTTCTAGCTTTTTGTGCAAAGTTTGTGACCTGTCAGGTTAAGTAAAAGAAATTAATACCTGCTAAACCGTAAAATTGTGTACGTATCTCGGCAATTTCAGGAACTGTCGGAAAACGAATGTATTGCCGGGATACATTACAGAGGAGGGAGATAACTCCTCAAACTGCCCGTCTTGCTACCGACTTCGAAATAGCCAGGGTGTCCCCATTCAGCTGATAGAAGGCACCAATCGCATAGAAACACAGGGCAAAAAGCACCTGCAGTAGGGTAGGAAGAAGAGAACTTCTTGTTTTATGCTTGAGCCCATTATCTAAAACAATGCAAATAAACAGAATGGTGGTTGATCTTAACCAATATCTGCTGAAGATTTCCTCCTCCGTCAAAGATTCCAGTGGGTTTGTACGATCCTGCATACGACGAGGTACCCTAACAATATTTCTCATAATCATGCGTCTGGCAGCCATTTTCGTGTCGAGTCGACTTCTGTTAGAGCTACATAGCTATCTCAAATATTTTGAGAAAAAAATAAAAAATCTCAAATTGAGCAAGACTTAAGTTTTTTGGCTCACTTTATTGACTTCAACTCAGCGATTTCAGGTAAAAACTCAGATTTTTAAGTAAAATACAGCCCTTGAGTTCGACTCAAGTTCGTGGCCCCGGGGCTTGATCCATGTGCTGCCTTAACAAACCTGCGTGGTAAATTCTCAAGGAGGGGGTGCATGGGGGGTTTACGCCAAGAATTAGCAACCTCCGTCGGAGAGACCCGAAATGGTGCGATTGCTGTAAAAGAAAATACAGGGTTTTCCCGCCGCGCATGCAGATGTTAACGCGGGAATTAAAAGAATGATGGCTCACACATTTTGTGAGCGAAAGTGCACATTTTAACAGACAAAATATCGCGGTAAAACGATCGTGGGCCGCCTATCACCATGGCCTATGTAGGCCTGGAAAAATGTGTCAAAAAAATTACTTTTCCACATGTTAATCACTATAAAATCGGTCTTGAAGAGGATAAATATTACTTCTTCACTAATGTTGGAAAAATCGGCGACATTGTCCGCCTTAAAGATTCCACAAAAGTAAGAAATTCCTACACTTTATTCAAAAAAAAAAAGAAATGCCCATAATTTAACTTAACATTTATGCGACCAACAATTCAGGGGCCCAATATATTGGTCTTTAATTTCTTATGTAAGAGGGATGAGAATGAAAGACGTCTTGAATACTCTGTTTTCTTACAGAAAATGACCGAGAAATTGACCGACAAATATTTATAGGGAAAAAAGTAATACTGTGGTTTCATCAAAATTAGTTGAGCACCAGTTTTCGTGGATTTCGTTGTTGAGCAGATCCACAAATTCAAATGTTCATCGAAATACAAAATATGACATTCATTTATATAGGAAATACTTTTGTTCAGGAAATTACGTATCCTCGAAACTGTCTCTTTTACAAAATCCTCGAAAATTGATGACAACGAAAATTCATGAAACCACAGTAATGTAGAAACAATAGAATAACAGTAGGGTCTTCCGAGGAAACTCAAAAAGACTCTAAAAATAGAAATTTAGTCAATCAAATCATATACACTTCAAATGGTTTTTACAAGCAGAACCAAATTTACAACGTGAAATTTTCAGACCCATATAATATGAAGTGGCTTTCAAGTCTATGTCAACGAAATCTGTAATTTGTATTCAATTATTTAATAACCAATATCAATCCTTGTGAGTTTATTGTTTGATGCTCAGGTGACCTATAGGACCTATGGGCCTCTCTGATCAAAACTTCAGAATCTTAAAATGTAAAGAATACATCTTTGCAAAGTATATTTTTGCAATTTAAGATAAATACTTATTAGATTACTATAAAAGCCTCTGGTTCCTTTTAGGTGGTAGCAAGAAAGAAAGAAAGGGTTAGAAAAAGAAAGATTGTCAACTCCTCAAGAAATGTTTTCTTATTCACATTACTCAGAGAACGCCGCCATCAAAATCTGACATTGAACTCATTGGACCAAGGATGCTTTGTACCAATTTTGGTAAAATTGGCTAATTGGTTCTTGAGAACCAAAATTTGAAAAGTTTACGGACGGACGGACGGACAAGATGTGATCAGAAAAGCTAATTTGAGCCTTCGGTTACACTATCTAGTAATCCATGTGAGAGGAGTAGGATATCAGAAACCCTTAGCTAACAAAGATGGCAAATCACCAGTAAAATTCAATGAGTTTTCAACATGAAACATACTGATACAAATTTTTCCCCCTTTAATATCTTAAACCTCTCTATCGAAAATATATTTTAAAGGTCTTAGGCTTTCAAATTCGATAAACCAAGAGTCACTTGGAATTAAAAAAATATTTCTATTTTAGTACATCTTTAAAAGATGACCATATTATTATGGTTCGCAGTCGACTGTTAAGTTTCATCAAAGGAACCCTTCCGTAATAATTTTTTAACTTGATCTACATGTAATTTTCTTTACAAACCACATACATTCATTCAAATGCCCAAAAGAAATGCCTTTCGGTAGTGAATTGATAAAATCGTCAGCTGATTTGCCAAGATCGTAATTCTTTGATATATTTTCAACACAGAAATCACAAATTCATTCTGAAATATCAGGAAAATTGGTAAGTTCAGGGCTCCTATTAGATTTCCTAAGACAGCCGATACATGATACGGTCTGTTGCGTCGGCAGCGAAGGCCCAGGGTTTACCTGTATATCACCGGACAGTAGAAATAAGGAGCTAATGAGTGGAACACAGCTCACTCTACCGTTACTGCATGATTTGGAAGTTTTATATTCATTAGTCAACAAACCTTGCAAAGTCTGTTTCCCAAAGCATTGAATTCTTAACTTCAGAATAGGCCAGTGAAATCCGGGTGCATAGTGTTAACTTTCTTGCAATTCGTGCTGGTAAAGAACGCTTTTTAACTGAAGAAAAATTACAAAACACCACAGAGTTGCGCATCCCCCCCCTTGAAAACCCCATTTAGGACTACTCTGTCATAATTATTCAATGATATTTTTTACCAATGAAATATATCAGTGGGTGGTTAAAAATTACCGTGGATTGTGTTTGTATAACAAGATGATATAAATCAGCTGTTCAATGCTGTGTTACGACATTTTTTTATTGTTTGCTTTTCAACATCTCGGAGACAACAGCCCCTTACAATCCATCGTGTACTACAACCCTATTGATCTCAGTGTGACAGCAACTGATGATTAAATGAATGAATACTGCAAGTTAAGATCTTGAAGAAGACACTACTTAATTAATTATTCACCTTAAAATTTGCAAGCTGTCCAAGAAACATCGTACCAAATGTGTATTCTCTTGTGATTGTCTGCACTGTCCTGTAGACTTTTATTCATTTTTTCCTAATAAGAACGATAACATTGTTATGACAGCCGCTTTCCAATAAGTAGATGATGATAGCAAACCATATCGAACTATCACCGATGAAAAAAGAGAAACTGACAGTTTCTTGACACGAAATGAGAAACTTTTCACTCCACAGTGAATATAATGAACCGACTATCGTGCAAGCTAAAACATTGACTGGTCTCAATGAAACAGTAATAAAAAAAAAAAAAACATTCATTTACGGCGAATATGTTTATGAAAAAAAAAAACAATAGAAAAAATTTAAAACTCGTAGATGAAGAATGTACAAATATTTATTAGCAGGTTTAAAAACTATTTTTGCTTAAAATGAAATGTCATTTCATATGTTTATTTTATCAAAAATTCTCAATGCTAACTCTTCTCTAACTGGATAAGCCAAGTGCCTTCCAGTTAATTAGTTTCAGAAACTACAACAAACATACATATTTATATATTTAACCCTCAATTAAATCATTACACTGAACTTTTCCCATTACTTAAAGTTGATTCAATACAAAAGTTGGGTGATAACTTACCTCTTTTGTCGGGGAGGTGGTTTTTGTTTTCGCGTAAATCGGAGGGTGGGACAGTTTACATTAGATAAATCTGTGAATGTTATGCCAGTTTACCACTGTTGTGTGCCGGGATGCACGTCATCTATATTGAAGCAATTAAATTCATCAAAGTATTCTTATCTTAAGAACGTACAATTTTTCTCTTAACCAAAGAAATCGGACAAAATTAACCGAAATAAATTAAATAATATAATTAGACGAGAAAAGGCATGGAGACCCAACAGATATACTGGAATACATATACATGTATAGCGTAATACTGTGTTTGGGACAGCTGGTAAGTGTTTCATCGTTCTCATTAAAATGACCTGCCTTAGTCTTTATTAAGTCACATTCATTTTGAATACTTCTGCGGTTGATTGAAATAGTCTGTAGATTTGAATCTACAGAATTTTGGCAGCAGGTCTAGGGCCAAGTTTTCTTGCAATGAATCAGTCCACACACAGAGGTTGATGATTATCTGAAACTGCACACAACTGGACTGCACCTAGAAAACAATACATATCTATATGATGAAAATCAAGTGATCATTTTTAATTCATTTATTTCTGTGTTGTCATACTACACACCCTCTTATTTATACTATGTATAAATCTTAACTTGGTATGTATTTTCAATATATTTACATTCAGTGTCATTTTTCTTTATGAAATCCATTAGAAATTTACGACATTCAAATCTCTAATGCACTCGCGAAATCTTGTCACCGCGCGTTAGAATACACAGAAGGAACTTTATGTATTTTTTATACTCAAGGACATAATATAAAATATACATTATTTTGACTGGATTTAGTTCAAAAACTATAATCCTGTTAAATAAATGTAAATATACAACAAATTTGTATTTATATCAAATGTAGCACTAATTCTCCACGCTATATTCGTTTGCGTTATTTAACTTTGCAGCGTCACAAACGTCAAAACGGGTGTTACGTCTGTTAAGCACACCAATTTTGCAGGGCGCTAAATTCACATAAAATATTACCAAATTAATAATTATGCAGAGGAAAAATTAGAAAATGTAAATATAAGCATAAAATTCATATTTTGGGATGTCTTCGGTTCTATAACACACCTGGTCGTGCCGACAAATTATCATATCGCGCTTACGGGATATGAATTCAGTGCTTAAATATCTACATTAAGTGTAATTTTCCCTATGAAATCCAATACACCCACGGCGTCCAAATTTCTATAACACACAAGAAAACTTGTCACCGCGAGTTTGAGTACACAGTCGGAACTATATGCATTTTCAAAACTCTAGAACACCAAAATGTAAAATGTTTTATTTCAATTTATTTATTTATTTCAATTAATTATTTTAAGATAATCCTTAAGATAACGTAAAAGTAAACGTAATATACGTTTTTGAATTTATTTGTCACTTTTATTCCTGACAATGTTTTCTTGAAAGCCGTTTTTGAATTTGCAAAGTTAAATAAGGCAAATGGACAGAGCGTGGAAAATAGCTCTGTCAACTTTTTGTATGCATTTCCAACAGGAATATGCTCCATTAAACTGAGCCCCATTGCATACAATACAACGAGCTGGAAGGTCTGTCGTGTTACAAAGTACCGGTAGGTATCCTTTACCCGTAAAATTTTCTAGGGATATAGAAAAAAAAATTCTCCCTTCATGCAATCTATCAAAAGAATCCAAGAATGGAGATTGGTTTGTTTGAGTCAAACAAAAGTCCTGCCCTTATCATGTTCTCTTTCAACTTGCGTAGTTTGTATGGTAAACTCATTCATTGCCATGAAGATTGGTCAAACTGAAACTTTACAGCTTTTGAAAACAGGGGCACCATCTATGTTAAATATATGGTTGTCTGGTTTCGACAATGGCTCGTGATTTTCACAATAGGACAGTTGACCATCATACACATCTCTATATTTCCCATTCCTGAAATCTCAGTTCAGGCCACAGCCCTTAAAGAATCTCCACTTATCAGGACATCCCAGAACACAGAGAACAATGGTTTCAAGCTTGTTTACAAGCTATGGGAACTTGCCTTTATCAGACGAATGCCTATTCCATTAAATAGGGTGTGGTTTATCTCTTAAATTATGTATGTTTATAACGTTTATATTGTATAATGTCTATAACTGCATATAGATTATTATTGAAGCTGTTGTTCCATTTATGCGTGCATTCTGTTTAAGGTGAAACAAAAACAGTTTAGACATTCTTATCCTCGAATGACACAAGCGCAAATAGACTGTACATGATCCAACCACTGAAGTGAATGCTTGATCCATTAGCTTAAAGACAGTCAAGCTCTCACTCTTAAGTTCTTTCACTGACCTCACTTGGTCCTCAAAGAGCCTGTACGCTATGGTGATTCAATTGATCAGATACGTTTTTCCAACAACTTTTGTTATCTTATATATAGTCTGGAAGCGAGAGGAAAGTCTGAAAACATGGCTAGTCACTGAACTATTACTCTGTACTCTAACACGCGAAGTGCTTTAGGACTTTTCAACCGGTTTCACTGCCCGTCCCGTGGCAGAAAACCGAGTCTATAGTTGGTTGGTCCTGAGGACGGGATCTTGTCCGATTGCAGCATCCTGGGGAAAATATTCACTGATGTCACAATGCCAACAATAGTTACAGGTCGGGGTATTCTTGTCTAAAGACGTCCTATACTTCCCATCCTGGGACTCTCTTGACCTCTGATTTGGTGATTACTTCCCTTACTTCATGGATCTGTGTTCTCAACTACTCGACTTCTTAACATAATTTTCCTTCTTTAAAGTCTTTTTTTAAGTTGCAGGTTAGATGTTTCGCTTTCTTGCATGCACGCAATCTGATACATGTTTCTTCTTCCTTTATCGTAACCTTACTCATGAGACTAACTTCATGGCTGACGATTTCCAGATACGGTCAAACCAAGGAGCCTTATCACAGATAGATGATTTGGATTTAACACTCTGTTCACCGACGCAAATGTTACCTATAAGAGAGCTACAGAAAGTTGATTGTCTGAAATCTCTAAAACTTTTAAAAACGATTCTAAAAAAAGTCTAATTCACGTTAAAAGGACCGGGTATTACCCAAATTGGTATAACGTAAACACAAAGTGTTTCTTAAACATAGCTAATGAGCAGGAGGAGCAGAAATTCAGACGTTTCTAGAAAGAACAGAGCGACACCATTCAAAACAAGCCTCGCAGAAAGTTATAGACTACCATAAAAACCAAATCAAGGAAAAGGAAAATGAAGCCGACAGAATTAGGACTGGGAACATTAAGCGTGTAATTTTTGCTACGGAGGAAATTACTGATTCATTTGTTTCGGTAATGACATACAAAAAACGCTCTAATTTATATTATGTACAATTCTTTACTTAGTACGTACATTTAAAAATGCACAGACTTTCACTTAAGAAATACAGACTTGTCAATATAAGAAGCTTCTGGATAACATTCGATAAGATGAGATATTCCTCTTTACATATTACCGTAAAACAATACATATCAAACACTGGACATTATGGGAGGCGGGGTATCATTTGGTAAGCTCATTGCTCACAGTACCTCTAGTTTCATTTATTTCTTTGTATACTGTTGAGTGTAGATTTCCACAATTTTTGTGTGTAGATTTCCACCATTTTTGTATGTAGATTACTACGATTATTTCTTTTTACCTTTCCTTCGACATAGAGCCCACTTTTCTAAAATTAGTGGTTAGTTTGGTTTTAAGGAAACAATTCAAGATCGATTTTATTTAACTTAATATCCTGATACAAATTAGTGAGAGCTGTGCAGTTGTATTAAACCTAGCTCTTTTATGTGAAATTGACCTTTATCTTACATGAGCCGAAGGCAACGTGAGCTTTTTTGATAATAATTTGTCCGTGTTCCACAAACATCACAGACGAAGATGATGAGACACAACTCGTCTGCATCTAGTAAGTCTGACATATTTACGCTACATGTACATTCATCTATTTTTTTTATTTAGTCCTTAAGAGGTAAACCATTTAACATGATTTTCTTTAGAAAAATGACAAAACGTCAAGTAATGATAATAAGAAGTCATATGATGCGCATTATTTTGGTAAACGTTGTAAAGGGTGTGTAGATCTTGTTTAAATACTGGCATTATTTGCAGCAACTGATATTCATATTTTGTTGAAGAATAGGTATGAGACAAAGAAAGTGGATCATTTGTCCAAAAGAAAACAGGGACAGTCAAAAACTTTAAAAGAAGGCAGAAAGATGTGGAGAGGAAAATCCTGAGTAAAAGACTTGCAGTGTTTGAGCAAATAGCAGTATTTGACAATGACAATCAAGATGTCCAATATTTTGCAGTGATAAAAAAGGTGAAGAAGTACATTTTTCTGGTAGTGAAGACCTAGTAAATATCTTCAAAGATAAAAATTCCTTCTTGATTTCAAAGACTCGAAGATCGAAACTCGAGAATAATCAACTTTATAAAAGATCAATAAAGCTTAAATCAAACAAAATGTACAACCATCATCGTGTAAAGGAACCTATGGCACATGTTTTGTTTTTTACCAGGATGTTCAAAAAGC
>PRKT01001237.1:64565-93209 GCA_003671525.1 Saccostrea glomerata | reverse complement strand
AAAAACCCCCCCCCCCCCCCCCAAAAGGAGAAACATCTTGAGCTAACCAAGACGACACTTACAAGCAGAGAGGATTTATTTGCTAATTTTAAAGAAACTGTTCTTAATTTGAAGTCAGGGATTTTCATAAGGGAAAAAAGAAAACCCGTAAAAAAGACTGTCAGAATTGGAAGGAATATCACCAGCAGAGGAAACCGAATCAGTAACAAGATGCATTGTGAAACACTATGCGCCCGGCATCAACAAATTTCGAAAAAGCTATTTATAGTATATAGGTCATAGTCATTGGCCTTGGTGTTGCTTGTAAGAACTTAATTAGTCGGATATGCATACTAAATATGAAGTCCCTATCTCCTATGGTTCAAAAGTCATGGCAAAAAGTGGAAAAAAAAACTATTTTTAGCATATAGGTTACAGTCAAGGACACATGGTCATTGACCTTGGTGTTGTTTGGAAGAAATTTATAAGTACGCGGGTATGTTAAGGCAGCACATGGACCAAATTTCGGCAGATTAACACTTTTTTATAATTATGTAACACTAATAATCGGAAAAGTCAAGCATAAAACTTTTGTTATAATTATGCATTCTACAGACTTAAATGGGACTTAAACTACATGAAGCACTTCACCACGACGTCACCACGTGACGTCTATAATTAGAAAATATGCCTTAATTAAAAAGTGAAAAGTTTAACACTACCCCGGGGATAATTAATTTGAATTTGTAATTATAATTATGTAAAAACATCTCTGTACCATGAAAAGTGCTGCTAGAATCCTACTGTCCTATCACAGAAATAATTATTCAACACTTTCTGACGAAACCTTCCCAAAATTTTTACATTTTGTTCATAACATTGAAAAAATACATTAATACCCGTTAACCATACGATTCTAGCAGGACTTTCCAAAAACAATAGAATAAGAACTTTAGATAGAATCAAAAATTAAGTTTCAGAGTGTGCGGCGTAGTGTTGAACTTTTGCATCATATTTGTTACGAACGACAGAGGAAAGGCTGATCGGCAAGTAAACACCCTCCCTGCATTAATTTTACGAAGAAATTGTAGAAGTATTCTACCATACCTTATTCATAAGCTTTATTTCCACATGAATCACTCATGATATTCATTCTAAATGCCTTTAAACTCCGATTTCTTGTGTTTGTTTACATGAATTCTCGTTTCGTTTAACTTTCACTCTGCTACTGCATGATCAACAGTTATGACGTCATGGGTTTGGTATTTAACCCGTGTGATAACTACCGAGACGCAGAAACGACAAAATTCTGTGTTTATTATGCCTCTGCATATTTTGATTAATTTTTACGACCTCATTGACCTTGATGTCATTTGAAAGAACTTTTTTAGAGGAGTATGCATACCAAATATGAAGTCTCTATCTCTTACGGTTCAAAAGTTTTGGCGAAGGTCAATGTTGACAACAGACAGACAATCAAACAGACAGGACAAAAACAATATGCGTCCGGAAAAAAGTTTGGGCGTATAAAAAGCCAGGAAGAGGCAGGAAACAGTGGCTGAGATAAAGTCACAATCTACTGTTTATTTTGGGACATTAACGAAACCAAAGAGCCTGACATTTCTTAAAGACAGTAAAGATTAGACTTATGATCTTCCTACTGTTCCCTCCCTGATTGCTTTGTCCTGAGCTTTAACTTCTGTTACGTTCCAATCTTCTTTATGTCAGGTATATTTTTACTACGTGTTACATCACGTATATTTTGAGTGTAAGCAACGGATTGTACCACATAAAACATAGAACTGCAATGCAAGGGTATGATTAAACGAATAGTTTTATGTCCGAATTACTAAACACGTTTTAAAAATTAAAAATTCATTTATTTTATAAAGTACTCGTGAGTTTTATGTCCGAATTACTAAACACGTTTGAAAAATTAAAAATTCATTTATTTTATAAAGTACTCGTGAAAGCTAGCTACTTGAATTAAATACAAGCGCAGATAGCTGAGAAACAAACTGGGTTATCAAGACAAATCTCTGAGGATTATTCCATTTAAATAGAAAAATATCGATAAACATGGCTTTGAAGTAATTGAAAAGAAGATTTTAAAAGATTTCCCCATATATCCCTATGTAAAATTTTGGTCGACCATTTTGGCCCCACCCTACTTCCAGGGGTCATGATTTGAACAAACCTGAATCTACACTACCTGAGGATGATTCCACATGAGTTTCATCATTCCTGGCCCAGTGGTTCTTGAGAAGATTTTAATGATTTTTCCTATATAATCCTATGTAAAACTTGGTCGGCCATTTTGGCCACACCCTTCCCCCGGGGGTGATGATGTGAACAAAGTTGAATCTACACTACCTGAGGATGATTCCATATGAGTTTCATAATTCCTGGTCCAGTTGTTCTTCAGAAGATTTTTTTTAAAATGCCATTAATTTTTCTCTAATTCATAATTATCTCCTCTTTGAAAAGGGCGAACCCCTTCATTTGAACAAACTTGAATCCCCATCACCCGAGGATACGTTGTAGCAAGTTTAGTTGAAATTGGCCCAATGGTTCTTGAGAAGAAGATAAAAATGTGAAAAGTTTACATCGACTACGACAACAACGACAGGCAACGGACAAATTTTGATCAGAAAAGCTCACTTGAGCCTTCATTGACTTTGTCTCCGACTTTGAAGACTTTCTCCTCCCCCGTTTCACCAGTTTCTGGATCCTCTAATTCATCAGACCTCAGGGGTACGTGCACTTAATTCATTATCGGAAGAAAACCGAATCAAATACCACTCTACAAAAATTAATTAAATTACTATTTACCATGGTCACCATATGACAGTATATACAAGCATGGTATTGATTCTACTCTACTCTATTTGTCACAGCATCAGTGGTTCCCAGTTGAGTGACTTGTTGACAATTTTCAGTCTCCACTGCATGCATCCTCATCCAGGACTTAAAAGCCTCTACACATTCAAGCAATTCTTCACAGATCTATGAAGAAACACTTCTATTGTTCCACTTGCTTTAGCGATGTAACCGTTGATGCAGATGTATGTCCAAATGTAAAGTGTCAAAAACAATTATCTTTGTAAAAGAAAAGCAGTGTTTACCAATACATCATAAACTAAATTGAAAGAGTGTAAAGTTTCTATT
This sequence comes from Saccostrea glomerata, assembly GCA_003671525.1. Lineage (NCBI taxonomy): Eukaryota > Metazoa > Mollusca > Bivalvia > Ostreida > Ostreidae > Saccostrea > Saccostrea glomerata. Next base: position 90,062 of record PRKT01001237.1, on the reverse strand, counting down.
ACAAATATATTGGATGATTCCTTTTCCGATCCAATGTCTTCGGTTTCAAAATGTTCTGTGCGAAACTGTAAAACCTGTGACATTTTGATAACTGACATTTCTTTCACCAGTAATCTTACTGGACAGAGCTTCTATACCAAAACTTGGGAAAATCTGAACTGCAAATCTTCTAATGTTGTCTATGGAATAGAATGTAATTTGTGTGGACTTATTTATGTCGGTGAAATCAAGGGATCGCTTAACAAAAGAATATCAGGTCATCGATTTCAAATAAATCATGGTGGTCAGTAGCTTTTATATAAACATTAATTCACCTGATCATTCTATTTTATAAATGAAAGTTAGAATTCTGGAAAAGATTTATCACCACACAAATAGTCCGTCGTTGAGTTCACCTTTCCGTAGACAAGGTGAAGAATTTTGGACTAGGAAACTAGGGACAGCCTTTCCCTATGGATGTAATGACAATGTCGATAGTATTGGAAATCTTACAAGCCCGCAGTGTAATAATGTAAATGTGATGGGACTTTTTAACAATACTCAGAGACGCAAGCGTAGTCATGGGCATCGTTCTTACAATAAACCTGCAATACACGACGTCTCTTTTGATTCATTACTACCTTATGTAAATAAACAGTTAGGTCTACATCATTCGAACCAAACTTTACTTTGTCCCTTTGAAACTTTTAAATAGTCTTCTTGAAAAGACCAAGGAACATCCAAATTCAGATTCCTCGACACCTGAATAGAGGCTGGGTTCTGTGATTATGGATATTGAACATCATAGGCTTTTTAAACCCGCACGTTTCACGGAAGAAAATGCAGCTTAAACAATCCGTCTTTTCCTTAAACTTCAATATGCCAATAAAGGAATTGACGCGGTAAATATAAGTAATATTCTCTGTATTCCACCATATTTCAAGTTAAAGACTACGCCTTGTATTTCCTACAAATATACATCGACCATTGCCTCCAAACTTTTCAATTACAAAAATACTTTACATGGCCTTGATATCGACTATCTAAAAAATATTCCCCTTTCGTGTTAATGTTCTTCTTCGCCCTATAACTATAGTCCTGCTGGACACGTTATTACAGGTGACGTAAAAATAGTTCGTAATGAGGACCTTAGATCACTTATTTTAAAAGGTCCTAAATATAGGGAACCCCGATCCTTCAACTGGCGTCGGAATTTCATAAATATTATGGATTCTGTTGAAAATTACGCCAGACGATGGGCTAGATATGAAAAAGAAGACATTGACACCTTGTCAGAATGGATTAAATGTATCAGATCCATGTTAAAGTCACGTATTAAAAGATTGAGGGGCAAAATGAAAACCATCTATCCTTCTGTGTTCAATAAACCAGAAGTGAAAAAAGAATTAGATAGATTACACGATCAGTACGTACTGGTTCCTGCCGACAAAGCAGGTAACAACATTGTCTTCGTTTGTAAGGCTCATTATATAAATTGCATTCTAGAAGAACTTGGATTTAATTCTACAAGTGGTAATCCTACTTATACATATACTTCTCTTTCTAAGGAAGAAATTCTTCAAAATCACCTGTCAGTTTTGAATACTTTTAATATTCCACAGAGCCAAAATGAATTTGAACTACCTTATATATATTGGATTCCGAAACTTCATAAGAATCCTTACAAACAAAGATACATTGCAGGTTCCAGTAAATGTTCAACCAAGCCTCTTTCGTTACTTCTCACTAAAATATTGACAGTAGTGAAGGAAAAACTTCAAGAGTACTGTACAACTATATATTCAAGAAGTGGTGTAAATCAGATGTGGATACTTAAAAATTCTAAAGAACTTTTGGACAATTTGAAATCACAAGACTTTACAAAAATCAACAGCATAAAAACTTACGACTTTTCAACTTTATACACAACAATTCCCCACGACAAATTAAAATCCAGGCTTTTTGATATCATTGACAGCTGCTTCTTCAACAAAAATGGAACTCGTAAGTTTACTTACCTCGTCATTGGTCATTTGAAAAATTATTTTGTTAAAACAGATTCTGATTGCACACATAAGTACTCTGAAGTTGACATCAAGAAGATGCTTGAGTTTCTGATTGACAATATCTATGTGGTTTTTGGAGACCAGGTATTCCAACAATCTATTGGAATTCCCATGGGTACAAATTGCGCTCCGTTATTAGCAGACTTATTTTTATATTCATATGAAGCAGAATTTATGCAAAATCTTTTGCGTGAAAAGAAGAAAACACTTGCTGTGGCCTTCAACTCGACATTTAGATATATCGACGACGTATTGTCAATTAATAATGATAATTTCCATTCCTACGTCGACACGATATATCCTGATGAGCTTGAGATAAAAGATATTACAGATTCCGACACTTCTGCTTCATATTTGGATATTTTACTTGAAAAAGACACTAATGGTAATGTAACAACCAAGCTATATGATAAACATGATGACTTTAACTTTTCTATCGTCAACTTCCCTTACTTATGCAGCAATATACCTTCATCACCTGCATACGGAGTATTTATATCTCAGTTGATTCGATACGCAAGGGCCTGCTCTTCGTATGAACAATTTCTTAAACGAGGTATATTATTGACAAGCAAGTTGATGAAACAAGAATATCAACAGTGGATGAGTGAAAATGTTAGTTAATGATGAATGTATCATTTCCAATCAACTATGAGCCATATAATGAGCAAACTTGCATGGACGATACCTCTTAGGATGCACACGAATGGACTTACTTTTGATACTGAACTCGACATACATTTTTTCAGATAATAGACCAGGTAAAGTTATGGGTGCAAGTCAAATACCAAAAAATTTGAAGGCTTATATAACATTGTATAAACCAAACCAAACTTGCACAAATGTTGCATCAGGAGATAAAAACTATCAAATTTGCTTCAGATGCTTAATTTTAATTACATTTTCATGAACAACTAGTTAAAATTTTTTTATGTAGGTCTATTTCAATGTATTCGATCAAAATTGCTTAAATATTTTCATTTCTGGAATGTACACTTTTTGTTGGTTAATTGTGTGACTTTGCCTTACTTAAAGACAACATTCGTTGAGGTGAGCTCTGTAATCTCTGATTACCTATGTTTATCACCCTGATAATCCAACTATAGGAGAATAGTGAAAAAGCAACAACAATTATATTCCTAACATTTCAAGATAAATACCAAAAAACAAAATCTGTAAATAATATCCGTGTATTTACATAAGGCAGTGATAAAACATACATTTATATTCATATTTAAATAAATGACACTATTACAAGTACGTTGTTTTGACCTGGCGCTTTTTCATACAGATGGTATATAAATATACAAATATAAATTGATATCTGGAAGGATCATAGTCCAGTCACCGGGTCCGTACACATTGGCACAAGGCCATAAGAGCTGACTGGTAATCATTTCTTCCTCCAAATACTGCTTCCATGCTGCAAACAGCTTTCCATTTATATGTATAGTCCTTTTCTTATGGATACGCACCATCTTCCCTATCGATATCAAATTTGCTTGAACAGGGATCTGCTTTTGTCTTGATCTGCAATTCCACCAACAAGTAGAAGGGAAGAAGACCTCTTTCCGTATCTTTGCTTTTGAGTCTGTTGTGCCATCCCTCTACATTATGAACATACTCCAGTTTCAAGGATGTTTACGACCTGAAACAAAGCATCGACATGTGTGAAGTCTGGCATCTGCTGCTCCATGATCTCCATGTTAAGCTAGAACATTTTCAAAACAAGTTAGTTTCTATAGAATACAGAATACAGGAGTGCACAATTTATTCTATTTCTTATATTGATACATTGATCTCAACTTCTTTAAATGCAAAATTTCTGGATAAGTTTAACGTCAGACAGTGCATGTTAATAGTTAATTCTTTGCTAGGTATGATATTGTAATATTGAAATCACCACATAATCTCAATCCTGTCGATTTTGTGGCCGCAGCTATTGCTTAACCCTGTTGACAATCCTTGTCATGTTGGCAGGCTTTGGACAACTGGCAAGGGGAGCATCAGCATCTGAAACTACATTCATTTCACTTTCTTCAACGCGGGGTGCAGACAATGGAAATATTTCATCCACCGCCTTTTCTTCACTGATAGTATGAAACGTTACACATAATAAGAAAAAAATATAACGGAATTGAAATGTTACTATAATATAATTTGCCGACAGTTTACAATGTGTAAACTGCAAAATCTATTCCATGGTGTTTAGAAAAAGTATTGACTCGTATTTTTATAAGCTTTATTTTATTTTACCATACATATTGTTGACTATCATAATAAGAAGAGGGAACGTTACCTCAGCTTTCATTTTGATGGGTAAATGGACTCCTTGCTCTGCAGGGTGAACATGATTTAAGGCCTTCTTGTAAGGTGTCGCCTTTTTGAATCACTGTGGCTGGATAGTACTGCTCCTTCCCATGTCTGCTGCATCTACAGTAAATAGAGCCATCTCCTCTCTGATTCTGATAAAAGTTTAAAGTAAGGGTTTTTAGAATGTGTAGAAACAACGTCTTCATTATTTTTGCATGAATTATAATTTTTTACATTGTTTATTGCATAAATTTTAATTTTACAAAAATGTTTTGTTTTTTTGTTTAATATTGCGTAAATTCTATGGTCGATACAATGACCTTGTCAGCAAATACAATTTATCATTGAATGAAATGCTGACTGAAGTTTTTAATACCAATTGTTAGTCCATTATTTATACACCGAATTGACCACGGATTTTTTCCGTTATATCCTGATTATGACAACGAGCACACGGCGGGTGTGACCGGTCGGCAGGGGATGCTCACTCCTCCATGGCACCTGATCCCACCTCTGATGATTCGGAGGTCCGTGTTTGCTCTGCTCTTATTTTGTATATTTGTTTAATGGACGTTGAAATTGAATACTGTTTGCTATTATAATATGGGTTTACGGTAAATAAATACCATTTTGTATTATATGATTTATCACATAAGTGCCTTTGAAACAAGTTTATTAATTAAAATTGGGAGTACAATCTTACTTCAAAAGCACTCTTAGAAGTCGTTGAAACAGAGATCTCTTCATTGAAGATGGTTATTGACAAGTATTTCCCAACAATCACTCAAGTCCCTCCACAGGGAGACTTTAATACTGTCAGTGTCGTCTTTCAGAGTCACACTCTTTACACAAACATCCACTCCCTTCACCTTCACGGTTTTGGTCATATCCTCCTTAAAGCTGAACACGACTCGTAAATAGGCATACGCCATTTTTGATAGCATTATCTACGATACATCAATACTAAGGTATACTCGTCGCTTTCGTTACACCTGACTGCTTTATTGTCACAGTTCGTGTTCGTGCTGGTTATCTTGCATTACCTTTGTTTATATTTTATTGCAGTTACGTTTATCTATGTTGTTTGTATACTGCACTGACTTATGTACCTATAATTGTAAATTTATTTGGTATCTTACTTTCTGCATTAGACGAAGTATTACGTTATTATTCCCGTGACCAAGCCCTGTAAAGCATACGTCCGTCTACACCGATGTCCACTGATTAAACTGAACAGTCTCTAATTCTTGCCCTATTTATATGGGTCTGCAGGGTAGCGAGTCTCGGGAACTAAAATGGTGGATACATTTCTTTTACGAATCGTGTTCAGCTTTAAATGAGAAAAATCAGATTAAAGATATAAGAATATGCTAATTTAAATAGCACGGTAGTTGACAATATAATATGACAATTTGTTTAATTAAGGATGTGTATGTTTCTCGCTGTCTGTTTCAATATATGTGGTAGAGCGTTCGCTTCGTTATCGGGAGGCCCGGGTTCGATTCTCGATCGCGGCGCTGCGTCATACCTAAGACGTAAACAAAGGTAGTGACTGTTCCTTCGCCAAGCGCTCGGCACTAGAAGTGAAAGTCACGGGTCTTTCGGATATGACCTTAAAAACGTAGGTCCCGTGTCACGGTAGGCGCTGGCACGATAAAGAATCCTCACTGCTCAATGGCCCTGAGTGCCGAGTATAGGTCTAAATTTGAAGCCCTTCACCGGCATCGGTGACATCTCCATATGAGTGAAAAATTCTCAAGAGGGACGTTAAACAATATACAATCAATCAATCAATAAAACCATGGGTTTTTTTCTGTTGACAATTTATGTACCATTTCTGAACATGTAACTCAGAGCTAATTCACATGGATCTATTGAGACAGATATTGCATCATCAGAAATCTCTTCATCTGGCTCATTTTCAGGCAATTCTTCTGAAGTGTTCTGTTTGATTTTCTCGTTGTGATACTTTACATGAAACCAAGAGACAAAATCTGCAAGACAGATTCCTTCAAGAGCTTTTGGGCGTTGTTGATACAGTTTTGTGATATTGCCAGCTTCAATATTTGTACTGCTTTCTTTCAGTTCTTCTAAAACATGTCTAGGTTTCAATAACACAACGCGTTCATCTATCGGAGCAGTACTAATAAAAGTCACAGACCTTGATGAATGCCGCAATAGCATTTGAAGTACTAGATATACTGCTTCTTGAGTACCTATCTCAACGTGAGAAAGAAACTTGTTTCCTATACGTCTCACTTGTTGGCGAATTTCGGACTCATTCTGTCTTGCTTCTTCACAAGCATGTCGCAGCAGGTTGGACATTCCTCTCTGACCTTTAGAAATGTAGGACACTATGTAAGTAGCACACGCATATGCATCTAAGATGAACTGAATGTCCATATTTGCTTGCCAACTCTGAAGAAGAACAGTATTGTAATCATTAATTCTCACTTCATTTGGTTTTCGCTTCAAGAAAACTTTTTCTAGTTTCAAAGTTGATCTGACTGCCCTAATGTAGCACTCTTCATTCATGGCCGTCTTCTGTTTCTCTTTGGATAAATTCGTAGAGGGATGATAGGAGTGGATTTTTTTGTTTTTTTGGACATTTTTACTTGAATATTTAGATAATAATTTCTGAAGTGTTTTATAGCAGGTTTGGAATTTCTTGAAATTTATTTGTTTTTGTTGTTTTAAAATAATTATCATCCCTCCTCCCATACAAGGATGGGATATTAACTATCCATATTCAAGCTCATAAGAAGCATATTAATTATTAGATCCAGTCGACAGGTTATTTTACCTACGTAGCTATTAAAATATTAATAGCTACGTTCGTATTTCCACCTACCGTAACAAGACATTGACCATTGCATGTACATTGTACAACTTTACTGTTAAATTATTTCCCCTATTACAACTAGATCAAAGTAAATGTTTGATTCCTTTGTAATTATTTATAAAAATAAAGTAATATATAATCACACTTTTTAAAATCCATTGAATCTAAGCTATTGTATTAACTTCAATACGTAACATCATATAATTATCACACCGTACTTGACCAAGTTTGTAACTTGAGGCAATCTATCACTTATAATGAAAACAAAATACAAAAGGGTATTTTATGTAATCGAATCTAAATAACACACTTATAGGGTTTGTACAGTCTTACACAGGTTAGATGGTCTGATTCTAACAAATGAATTCATTTTTTTCTTTTGTGAATTCAAAGGTGCAGAACTCTTGATTCTATTTTTCGTCAAAATTAACACTCGTCAATTTTTGTAAACAAAATATCATCAACGTTTACAGTACTCCATAACACTGACCACTGCAGCTAGTGTGCTTAAATTCATTACAGTAACCAGTGCTGCTTAAAGCAATAATATGTACAAAAGCCAATCAGTGCCTACCTGTATATATAAAAGAAAAGCAGTATACACTTTATTTTTTAACTCAACATAGAGAAACATATAACATTCAATCTCTTAAATGCAAAATACGCTGAATGTGGGATATGAGGTATGGTTTCCAAATGTATGAAAAAAGCTCAATCGAACGACTCAACTCGCAGACCCTTCAAGCCTTTGATTTACCCATAGTGTTCAGCTTTAAGGTTTCGTCAAAGGTCAACATGTCTAAAAAATTATTTTTACAATTGCTCCAAAACCATGTGTGGTATGAAATCAAAACGTTTACATTTTGTAAATGTATCACTGATTAATTGATATAAAATATTACCTGATAACAAATATTTTTTAAAAAAGACATTTTTTGAGAAAAATTGTTTCAGAAAATGTGCATATTTTTTTAAAAATGCACCTGCTTAATTCTGTCCTTTTTGTGAAAACCAACATTGTAGTAATAATATATGTTTATCATTGAAGGGTAAGTTGGACGTGAATGGTCTCTGAAAGACTGTCATTGAAAGCATGATATGTATAAAGACAAGACCTTTATAGAATCCGCCATTTGCAGTGTACTTTCACTTTCAAGTCTTCACATTTGGACCAAATAAACATCGAAACAACTTTCCAGAGGTTATCCAAGTCCAACTTGCCCTTCATTGATAAACATATTTTGTTTCTGCAATGATGGTTTTCACTAAAAGCATGGAATTAATTAGGTGTATTTTTTGAAAATATATGCATTTTTTAAGAAGAATTTTGCTCAATTGATATTATTCCAAGTATTTTTTTTATCAAGGGATACTTTCTATCTGTTAATCAAAAAATAATTTATAAACTGTAAAAGTTTTAACTTTATACCTTTCATAGTTTTTGGGCTATTGTAATAATAAATTTTTGTACATGTTGACCTTTGACGAAACCTTAACGAAAAGAATTGTTCTGTGTACCAGTATTCGTAATGAAGCATATGAAACACGCAGTTTATTTTAACTTATTAATCATTATGTTTTGAATAGGTTGTTGTAGAAGTAAAGATTCTGTCGGCAAGACTAGTATCAGTACAAATAGTCAGAGAACTTCAAATTCAAAAGAAAGAAGGGATCGGTGGAGATAGCTCTGCAACAATGAAATTAACACTTTAGGATTACATGGTGACGAAGCTAGAAATTGGCAAAAGTTACAGATTGAATCAACTCTCAACCTGTCTGTTCCAAAATGTAAAAACTATTACGGCTACGAAAGCTACAAGCATTGAAAGAATTGATGATTTGGTAAATTGTTTACAGGCACCTGAAGATAATGATCTCATTGAAAAGGAAGGAAAAATAACGTAAGTGGGTTAAGTGATGCACTTTTCGTGTGAAATGTGTAAGGGAAAAGTTACCCAGCCAGATGATGATTCTAAATTCATCAGATACCCATCGTGCAAAATGAAAATGGCAAAAGAAAGTCTACAAAAATCTATGAATGGTACTCTCTGCTTCTCTTATGGAGAATAGAAAGTAAAGCTATCAATTTTCTCCTCAACATAATTTACAATGAGTATTGCTAATCACCTCAGTGTTGATTATGTGGAAAACATTGAAGATTTTCTTCTGTCAAATTCTTTCAGAGTAGCGTACTCAAATGAAACAAAAATTGTGCAAAACAGTGTCCATCATACTAATGTCGCTGGTGTAAACCAATAGCAAGCTTTTTTTGTATTTTGTCTTCTGTGTCATTTTGGAATACTGGAAACTGTTATGAAGGATTTATTTAGTACTGTGAATATCAACAAAGTATGTTATTGATCATGGTATGTAAAGAGACAATTGTATACTGTTTAACGTCCCTCTCCAGAATATTTCACTATTATGGAGACGTCACCATTGCCGGTGAAGGGTTGCAAATTTAGGCCTATGCTCGGCACTCAGGGCCATTGAGCAGGGAGGGATCTTTATCGTGCCACACCTACTGTGACACGGGGCCTTGGTTTATACGGTCTCATCCGAAGGACCGCCCCATTTAGTCGCCTTTTACGACAAGCAAGGGGGTACTGAGGACCTGTTCTAATCCGGATCCCCACGGGGTATAAAGAGACGATGTAAGAGGTACCAACAACACCTTTCCTTAAAAATACATGGTGAACATTGTTGTATTGGCTCTGTAGATGTAAGTAGTGTAGCGAGTGTAGATTTACTCTGTTTCTGACTGGTGTAAACCAATAACAAGCTTTTTTTGTATTTTGACTTCCGTGTCATTTTGGAATGCTGGAAACTTTATTTAGTACTGTGAATATCAACAAAGTTTGTTATTCATCATGGTATGTAAAGAGATGATATAAGAGGTACCAACAACACCTTAAAAATTCCTGGTAAAAATTGTTGTGTAGATGGAAGTAGTGAAGCGAATGTAGATTTACTTCGTTTATGACTATATTTTTTTTCTTTGTGCATTGGTTTTTAAAAAGAAGCAAACAGCTTTCATTTATTATACTCAATTATGTCATTCAATTTTGGAATTATGTCCCTTTTTCGATAGGTCAAATATTGTTAAACTGTCATTTTTGAACAAGTGTACAGTCACTTGTAACTTAAGAAGTATATAGATTTACAAGAATGGAAACTTATAATTTCAGAATTGAAAGATATATTTCTGGGAAATTTAATCAAAAATTTGATTAATTGGTGAAATTTAACATGCAGGTTTTATGCATCTAGTCAGTATTGATTTTGTTTTTCCTAAGCCAGATATTGTGTTTTTTCTTTTAATGAGCATGGAAATTTGTTAAATATTTTCTACGTTTTATTATTTTTTTGTTCATATTTGTTCATGTTGATGATTTCAGTGATGTCCTTTTTTTCCATCTGTTAAAAAACCCTTCCTACACTGCACAATAAAAAGTTCCGATTATTAAGTATTTCTCTGCAGTCAACGTGATCTCTCTTTAGATTTAAATTCTAAAAATTATACAAAATATTTAACTCCTTTTGTAATTAATTCAAGAATTATTTAATAGACCAAGTTAAATCAAGAATCGATGTTTATTAACTAATACTATGTTGTCTTTGAACATATTCCCGGGTGTAAATGCCACACACCATATACTAGAAATTAAACAAGCACAATATTAACTCTTTTATTTTTTTCAATGTCCAAAAAAATTGCACTAGTGTAGAGAGGGTATTAATTCCTAAGAAAAATGAAAAAAAATACACTCTTATTTTCACAAGCATACATTCAGTTGCAACTTAAATTTGGTACTTATTTGGAGATAATATACTTTTACGTTTTGCAATTTGGTACAATGTATACTATTAAGTTTTGATCCTTCTTTGGAGAATTTGATGTCTGATTAATACATGTACTATTATTGTTGGAAAATTATCAAGTAGGTTTTGTTGGAACACCTTTTAATTAAAAAATTTTAAAACCGATTATTGATTTTTTTAATTAGTGCATTTAGATTTGTTTAATAACATTTTTGAGCAAACAAAACTGAAAACTTATAATTTCATAATGAAAAGTATTACTTCTGAAGTTTAATATTATGTTTGTGAAAAATATAATTTGGATGTAGGTCTCATCAAAAGCTGTCAATATGTTTGATACATTATATTCATAATTAAATTGCAACAACTATCAACACATATTTTTATGTGATACATGTAATTCAGATTTTGTTGTATTTTCGTATTTTAACAATTTAAAATGATTTATTACTGTAGAATTTGCAAAATGACTTTGTATTCCTTTTTGGAAACAAAATTGTATTTCCACATTTTTCTGAACTTCATTAAAATCTGTTTGTATTTCATTCCATTTTTATCTCACCTGAGCCGAAGGCTCAAGTGAGCTTTTCTGATCACATTTTGTACGGCGTCCGTCTGTCTGTCCGTAAACTTTTCACATTTTCGGGCCACGCCCTTTTCTCATCCGGAACACCTCGGGCCTTTCACAGAAAACACCTCGGAAATGAAGGATATGGAAATAACGAACAGTATTCAATCTCAACGTCCATTAAACAAATATACAAAATAAGAGCAGAGAAAACACGGACCTCTGAAACATCAGAGGTGGGATCAGAGGCAATGGATGAGTGAGCATCCCCTGCTCACCGGTCACACCCGCCGTGTGCTCGATGTCATAATCAGGAAATAACGGAAAAAATCCGTGGTCAATTCGGTGTATAAATAATGGACTAACAATTGGTATGAAAAACGTCAGTCAGCATTTCATTCAATGATAAATTGTATTTGCTGACAAGGTCATTTTATCGACCATAGAATTTACGAAATGATGACTTTAAACGAGACTGTTGATATTCTTGTTTCATCAACTTGCTTGTCAATAATTTACCTCGTTTAAGAAATTGTTCATACGTAGAGCATGCTCTTGCGTATCGAATCAACTGAGATAAAAATACTCCGTATGCAGGTGATGAAGGTATATTGCTGCATAAGTAAGGGAAGTTGACGATAGAAAAGTTAAAGTCATCACGTTTATCATATAGCTTGGTTGTTAGATTACCATTAGTGTCTTTTTCAAGTAAAATATCCAAGTATGAAGCAGAAGTGTCGGACTCTGTGGTAACTTTTATCTCAAGCTCACCAGGATATATCGTGTCGACGTAGGAGTGGAAATTGTCATTATTAATTGACAATACGTCGTCGATATATCTAAATGTCGAGTTGAAGGCCACAGCAAGTGTTTTCTTCTTTTCACGCAAAAGATTTTGCATAAATTCTGCTTCATATGAATATTAAAATAAGTCTGCTAATAACTGAGCGCGATTTGTACCCATGGGAATTCCAATAGATTATTGGAGCATTAATAATGCGGGTTATCGGGTCGGAGGTGTGATAAAGGGAAGTCATCAATACGAATTTGCGGGAAAAAATAGATACATTTGAAGCAATTGGTTATGTCCTTTTTTCTATGATGTTTTTGATTTGAATACAATAAAAGACATTATTTTACCTTTCATTAGCTTAATTAAAGAGATAACAACGTAACTGGAGTAAGATGGTTTAAATTGCAAAAACGAAACCGAAAGTAGACTATTGCACGTGGAAAATTCAATATGACGGATTTCTTAACTGCTTTCAAAACTGCCACAAATATTTACGGCGACATCAAACTCAATAAGGAACAGAAGGAAGTGTTGGAGTATGTGTACCAAGGTATAGATTGAGTTGCTGTTTTACCTACTGGTTTTGGGAAGAGTGTGATTTTTCACCTTATCCCCTTCCTGTTCCCACAGAGATCAGCGATAGTGGTTGCCCCGATATCGGCCCTAATGGAGGACCAGCTTCTGTCCTTGAGCGAAATGAACATCAGTGCATGTTCTCTTACAATGGATGGTACTTTCTTTAACATTGTTTCCAGGGAAGGTGATAAATGTATAAAAACTGTAAACATGGACCATTTCAATATGGCAGATTTTAAGCTAGTTTATGTCCATCCAGAGACAGTGACAACAAATAGCAAACTTAGGAGAATGTTACTTACAAAGAAAATTCAACAACAAGTATGCTGTGTTGTAATTGATGAAGTGCACATGGTTTCAGAATGGTAAGCCTTTCAAACAATTTCAATTGATCATGATAATTGTGTCAGTGCTTCTTAACTAACTTTGATCAGTGGGTTCACATTGCTTTCACCCTTCATGTCTACTATACACAATGTTATTGGAAGGAAGTAATAAGATTTAATAGACCATGTCAGAGAATATGCAATTTGAGGTTATAATAATGAGGTCAAGATTAATGTATTATTAGTTAGAATCATGCCAATTTATTTTCTTCAATGCCGTCTGTCTTTGTGTATGAGTGATTTGATCTGGGGCATCTGAATCAATAATATGGATAACAGGGTATTATTTAATCTCGGACCACTGATTTGGCTCGGACTTTCAATAATTTGCAAATTTCAGTGTAGAAGATTTACTTAGAAGTTAGAAAAACAAATATCACTGATTTTTTTAGTAGAACTATGTAGTTAGAATGTAGACTTGAACTTAACACCTTTTTTCTTTGTAGAAACTGAATTTCTTAGGTATAAACAATTCTAATGTGCATGTTTTAATTCAATTTTTTGTTTTTTATTTGTAATAATGTTTTCTTGAAATATTTTGTTCTTATTTTGTGCTGTTTTCATGTTTTTAGAAATTGGGTTAGAACTTTGAAGTTTTGTGTTCTAAGAGGGTTAGTCGTGCGGCGCACGGACTAACCCATTTGCGCATGCGTCAAATTGATCCCTATCCATAGGCCTTTATTTCTGCATATAAACCGTTTTTTTCAAGACAGAGAGTAAAAATAGTCCGATTGTTAAAGAAATCCCCGGCACAATGTCACTAAAAATCGGCAAATACGGTCACAATATCGGCAAGACGACGTGATCACAGCATTACCTGGCCTTGTGCACAAGCCCCTTACTAGACTAGCCGTACGCATTGTATTTCACGTTTGGCCTCCGTAATGTTGTAGATGATATATTCCGTCAGCATATATAATGGTTCTGTAATAAGTTCCAGCAAATAAAACATCGTTTTTAGCGTAAACAAAACTTCCCTACCCTTTCACTTCACAAGAAAACAGCCGAAGGTTCTTTGAGAGCGTAACTTCCGTTTCCGTGACGTAATATTCGTCCATATTCGGCAAGCCTTGGAACATTCCGGAGCTTTCCGTTCTAAACACAATGTAAATATAACTTAATTTAATTTTAAGGTCACCTGAGTCACTCAGTTGACCTTTTGCTATCTGTTTTTGTCCGTCGTCGTCCGTCGTACGTCGTTCGTCGTACGTCGTCAATCGGTAGTAAACTTTTGAACATTTTCAGCTTCTTCTCTGCAACCACTGAACCAATTTCAACCAAATTTGGCACAAAGCATCTTTGGGTGAAGGGGAACAAAAATTGTGAATTTCATGATCCCTGCCCCCCTGGGGGGTGGGGCCAAAACCACTAAAATTCATGCAATCTTAAAAAATCTTCTTCTTTACTCCTGGACATCAAGCAGTCAAACTGTTTGCATGATTGCAATCAGCATTGAGTCCTTTACCAAAATTGTGAAATTCATGGCCCTGGGGTCAGGGGTTCTTGTACTAGGGCGGGGCTAAATAAGTATATAGTGAAAATGCATTATTTCTTTGAAAATCTTCTTCTCTGCTCCTGGGCATTAAATAAACTAACTAAGTACATAGTTATGATGAGCAAGAGTGCCTCAACCAAAATTGTGAATTTTATGGCCCCAGGGTCAGGGTTTCTGGTGTCAGGGCGGTGCTCTATTGAATATATAGAGGAAATACAGGAATTCTTTGAAAATCTTCTTCTTTACTCCTGGGTATTAAATAAACTAACTAAGTACATAGTTATGATGAGCAAGAGTGCCTCTACCAAAGTTGTGAATTTTATGGCCCAAGGGTCAGGAGTTCTGGTTTTAGGGCGGGGCTCTATTGATTATATAGTGAAAATACTTGAATTCTTTGAAAATCTTCTTCTCTGCTCCTAGGTTTTATATAAACTAACTAAGTACATAGTAATGATGAGCAAGAGTGCGACTACCAAAATTGTAAATTTTATGGCCCCAGGGTCAGGGGTTCTGGTGTCAGGGTGGGGCTCTATTGATTATATAGAGGAAATACATGAATTCTTTGAAAATCTCCTTCTTTACTCCTGGGTATTAAATAAACTAACTTAGTACATAGTTATGATGAACAAGAGTGCCTCTGCCAATATTGTGAATTTTATGGCCCCAGGGCCAGGGATTCTGGTGTTAGGGCGGGGCTGTATTGATTATACATGTATAGTGAAAAAACATTAAATCTTTGAATATTTTCTTCTTAGCTCCTAGGTTTTAAGCAGATAAATTACTTATATAGTTATGAGCAATCCCTAATCTTCAAGAATTGTAAATTTCAAGGCCCCAGGGTCAGTTGTACCATAGTGGGGGGGGAGGCTGTACTTATGTACTGAAAATGAATGAATTGTTTGAAATGTGCTCCTTGGTATTAATCAAATATTTTTGAAAAGCAAGTATGCCTTTCCAAAAAAAGTGCAATGTGTGGATCTAGGCCTAAGAGTCAAGGGTTCATGTGTGGTAGCGGCACTACTGATTATTGCTGAAAATTACTGATTAGTTGAAATGCATTTTTTGTTCCCCTACCCTGCCTATGGGTAAAAAGTAACAAACTAAGGAACTGCTAAGTGTATAGTTATGATGACCAGATTGTAAATGCTACAGCATCTGGCTTAAAATATGGATCAAATTCAGTCACTGGGAAGTTGTTGAATAATGCTCAGGTGATCTATAAGGCCCAGGGGCCTCTTGTTGTCATCTACGATATGTCACATTAGTTTATTCGTTTACTATTATTAATGTGAACATTCAGGATCCGAATATGCATGTCTACATTCTTATAAATACGTATATTTGTGCATACCGTGCTGATAAGTAATATTTCAGTTAGATCTTCCAGACCAAATCCACATGCCTTCAAAAATGTGATACAAGCTCTTATTAATTTGTGTAAACCAATATCACAATTGGGGATAAAACTAAAAGCTATTCCGTATTGAAATCAAACTGCAAACTTTGAAGAAAATCATGAGACGCCATTTTGTTTTCCTCTGGATAAGAGGTGAATTTTTAGTGTGCAACTCTCAAGTTTTCGATCCGACGTGACGTATAATCGTTTGTTACGTCATCCACACAGATCCTACATGTAGACATTTCCCTTGTCTGTGTTGAAAAAGGGGGGGGGGGGCGTATTCTCGTATATATAAGCCATAATATTATACAAGTGTTAATAAAGTATAAAAGTAATGAATAAATAAATAACCCTATCTTTATGCAAGAAATCCAAATCACTTTTACTAAGTAAAGAAAAATTACAGATTGATTGATTGATTGTATACTGTTTAAGGTCCCTCTCGAGAATTTTTCACTTATATGGAGACGCCACCACTTGCCGGTGGAGGGCTACAAATCTTGTCCTATGCTCGGCACTCAGGGCCTTTGAGCAGTGAGGGATCTTTTTCGTGCCAGCACCTACTGCGACACGGGGCCTCGGTTTATACGGTCTCATCCGAAGGACCGGTCTCCACGTCCCGCAGTGGGATTCGAACCCGCGACGTAAGGATTGACTCCTTACTTCGCGACTCTAGAGCAGACGCTCTAACCACTGCGCGACGCGGGCGACGAAAAATTACAGAGACATGCTGATTGGAAAAACTAGTAGGCCTACCTGAAAATATAAATTATGCAAATTCTTTTAGCAAAGACACCACACCCTAAGATTACGTAGCCCTTCAAATGAATCTGAAAAGACTCTTACATGGCCGTAACTACCATTGAAGCAAGTAAGGCAAATGGCTCACAATGTTCTCTGAAAGTTAAAGAAAAGTTTTACATTGAATTTATGAATTTTGTGTGTCTTATTCGTGCTAAATTAATTCAACTTTTATTTCAATTTCTGTATAAATTTTTCATCTCACTGGGTACCCCATTTTCATTTAGAACGCATGTAAATTCAAGTTATTTGTTTTGTAAATTATTCGATTGTTTAACCACTGTGCCATACGAGCGACAATTGAAAACGTTAAAAAGATTAATTCTTTTATTTTCTAATATCCAGGATTCAGAATCCCCCTCAACTGGAAACCCCCATTACTGACCATCGGGTACTTCTTTTGCCCCATCCGGTACTAGGAGTGCCCAAATTTTAAGCCTTGTGTTACCCGAACTTTTTTAACAGGAATGCATGGTCTGCATTCAATAACGTTTTGAACAGCAAACTTTAAAAAATCTGTAGAAATTAAATGACTGTTTGAGCAGGTCACTGGTGAAATCTTTTAAAACTAGAGGTACTGTGAGCAATGGGCTCACTAAATGATACCCCCGCCTCCCATATGTGTATAAATGACAGTCTCCATGTTTTGCTATGGAAAAATCAAAATATTTGTCGGATCAAAAAGTAAAATAGGAGGTGCACAATGGCAATATGCTACAAATGTAGTACATTTTAGTAACATTGATAATTTGACTTTTCAGTGGTTCGGCTTCAGTTCCTTGCAATAGAGATAGCAAGAAACCGAGAAGGATATAATTCATCATTACGATTTAACAAGAAAGACAACTCGGATCAGAAGACGTAGCACATGGCCAATTCAGCTGATGTTATTATATTCATATCACAGAGGTCAACGCCGACTGACTTAAATCTTGTACTGCTGGTTGACATGTACATTATATTTCATATTGTTAAGATTTACAAGCATAATATTGTACCGCTATGGAATATTGAACTAACATGATATTCAAATGGCAAGTACATTGTGTATTTATACTGCAAATAAAGCATTTATATACATTGAATGTTAATTGCACATGTAAATTAAGATTTTATATATTTTTTTTCTAAATCAGTTTTCCATTTGAGTTTTGTTTTTTTAAAGTAGGGAAATTGTGGGAAAAAGGATTGGGATATTGTGTTTCACAGAAAATTCTTATTTGTAAAATATTAATGCTTTTTAAAAAAATGTTATATTTTTTGACATGATACACAGTAAATTACTGTAAAACTGCAATTGGTCTTGTTAAATTGATTTATTGAATCATCAACACTGATAACTTGGTTTGCAGTGGCTATTATATTTAACAGTCATTTTTAATCTACAGTGAAACCTGTCTCATCCGAAATGCACTGGGAGACAAATTTTTGTCGGAATAGACAGTGTGTTGGATTATTCAGGTGTCGGACTAGACAGTTTTCATTGTATTTACAAATGGTTTTTGAAATTGGAACGACAAAATTGACATCAGCATGTTGTGATTCGTGAAAAATGGAACAGAAATGTAATCAACGATTTCAGTCAATATTTTAATTTTTTCTCATAAAAAATGGAGGGAGCGATGAGGGGCATTTATGCCTATTGTTCAATTCACTTCATTAATGTAGATAAATATATTTTAAACCATTTAAAGTTTTCAAAAAAGGCTTTATTGTTTACAATCTTCCAGGGCGAAATTATGCAATGTATTTTAAATCAATATTCTGGTAAAGGTACAGTCATTGATGTTAAGAAACGCTTTACATATACTAGAGGTACATGTACTATGTGCACTGAGCTCACTAAATGATACCTACCATATGAATATAATGACAGTGTCAATGTTTTGCTAGAAAGGGAAACCCAAAATATGTGTTGAATCAAAAAGTAAAATAGGAGGTGCACAATGGCAATATGTAATAAAGATTCTGTGAAAGTTTCATCAAATTTCATTCAGTGGTATGAGAGGAGTTGCGGATAAGAGATGGGTACCCCAAAGCGTAACAGACGGACGGACAGACAGACGGACGGAATTAACGATTACTATATACCCTCCCGCTTTTCAAGCGGGAGGTATGAAAAGGATAAGGAATTGACTTTTTTAAAATTCAGTCATACGAAATGTTAACTCTTTGCTATCCATTTTTATTTCGTGTAATATAAGCTTTCCCTGGCTTTTATAATGCTATCCTATTAAAATTGAAATTAAATATCTAATTCTTATTTTTTATACTTTATTTACCCTTGAACGGTTGGAAACTGACCCATATATAGTAATTAAGGGCGTATTTGATTTAAACACGAGCTGCAACTCTCGAGTCGGATTTCTTAATCAAACACCTCGAACACTACGCGCGTGTTGTAGAATTAGGTCACGAACATACTCTCCAATTTTACAAGAGTGAACAAAAACAAAGATGGCTGAATACATCGACAAGGGAGGGAAAGTGATGCGAGGCAGATGTTTGGTTAATATTTTAGAAACTAAAGGTACTGTGAGCGATGAGCTCACTAAATGATACCCCCCGCTTCCCATATGGTTATAACTGGTGAAAAAGTCCAAGTTTTCCTGTGGCCGGGAAACCCAAAATATGTGTCGGATCAAAAAGTAAAATAGGAGGTGCACAACGGCAATATGTAATAAAGATTCTATGAAAATTTCATCAAATTTCATTCAGTGGTATGAGAGGAGTTGCGGATAAGAGATGGGTACCCCAAAGCGTAACAGACGGACGGACAGACGGACGGAATTAACGATTACTATGTACCCTCCCGCTTTTCAAGCGGGGGTATAATAAATCGACATTTTAACTAGTAATTAGGATATTGTCTAATATGTCAGAACCGGAGGCATAAAAATATTAATTTACTAAATTTTCTGCATCATTACATTTGTTATTCAGTGTTTAGATAGAAGAAATATTTGTTATTTACTCCAATATCGTCCTTTTCCTCACTTTTAAAAAAAAATCATAAATTTAAAGAAAAGCAAAACAACGTCCATTTTCAATGCACTCGAGTCGTGATCTTGCCGTTTGATTAAAACGATACTAGCTGTGATTGTTTGTGCGCATGCTCAATATCAACCCGACTCTACACTAGAGTTGACAAATCAAATACGCCCTAAATGTCAGTTTAAAAGAATTCCCTTTCGACGTCTTTAACCTTAGACAGTCATTTGATAGCCTTCAGAGGTAAGTAAAGTATCAGGAATTGAAGTTGAATGGATGATTTATTATTAAATACTATTTGAAATTAATTTCAAAACTGGAGAAAATATAAAATAACAAGAAAAATACCCGAAGTGAGCGACAAAGTAGAGGTACTGTGAGAAATGAGCTCCGGCACTAAATTATAAACCCCCCCACGCCTTCCATATACATGAAATGGTAGTGTTCATGTAATTTCATTGGGAACCCTAATTATGTTTCGGATCAAAATTAAAACAGGAGGTGCACAATGGCATTATGTAATAAAGATTCTGTGAAAGTTTAATCAAATTTCATTCAGTGGTATGAGAAGAGTTGCAGATAAGAGATGGGTACCCCAAAGCATAACAAACGGACGGACGGTACAGACATATCGATTACAATATACATTCCCGCTTTTCAAGCTTTAAAAACCATCGGCGTTAATGGAAGGTTTTTACAACGCATGGATCTGTAGCTCTGTGCTTTATCTGTCCGAATATTCTAAAGCAGAGAGCTACAGTTCTGCAGCTACCTTTCTCTGCAGTCACGCATTTTTATGTATAGGCCTATACCATTTCACATTTCTATTGCAACGTCACTCATATACCCTTTCCCGCACTTTAAAATTCTATGGTATCCCGATAGGGCCTTTGCAAAAGTGTGTTAGCGTGTTAGAAACAACACGCTAGCGCGTTAATAACAACGCGCAAGCGTGATAATGACAATGCACTGTTTCTAACGCGTTAACACACTTTTGCAATGACTCTATAACATGTGACAACATAAAATTCCATTTTAAACTTGATAAAGTTTCAAAAAATAAGAAAAGTTATTTTCTTTGGAAAATTTTACGTCATTATATATAATTTAGGAATGAAGCTTTATTGAACTTATGTCATACGATATAACATAACTTGGGGCAGTTTACGCTTTATAAACCGCGAACTTTAGAGAAAGGTGTATGTTGCATAACAGTTCCGTTAGTTGTAAAGAGTAAATGCATGAGTTTTACTGATTGGTGTTAGTTTCTTCTTTATTTTTGTTTCATATTTTCATTTCTCTCCCATGGTGCAAACATTTCGTAAATCCACTGTATATCATGTTTCAGTTTTTTCTCACCAGAGGTGGAAGGTCAAGTGAGCTAAGCTGCTTTTCTGATCACCCATTGTCCTTCCGTCTGTAAACTTGTCACATTTTCAAGGTCTACTCAAGAACCACCTAGCATTTTTAACCAAACTTAAAACAAAACATCCTTGGGTAAAGAAAAGTTTGAGTTTTTTTTCAGTGAAGGGCCAAGTCCCCTTCCAGGAAGATAATAAAAAAAATAGGGGGGCGGAGAGAATCTTCTCAAAACCACAGGGGCAGAAAAGCTTAAACTCATGTGAAAGCATAGAGGGTTAGTGATTATTCTCAATGGTTCAAATCTTGTTTCTAGGGGGTGGGGCAGAGCATCAATAAGGAATCCAAATTTTACAATTAAATATAAAGGACTATTTTTTAAAATCTTCTCAAAGAAGAATGAGCCAGAAACTCCGAAATTTATTGCAGATTCTAATTTTGTTAAATCACGAACCCTGGGGGTAGCGCTAGTCCACAACAGATGTTACAAGGGGGGAATTTGGTAAAGAAGAAAACCACCAAGCTTAGGAAAGTGGCCCATGGGCCTCTTGTTTTTAATTAACATTCATAACGCAAATATAATTTTCACAGAGTTTTGACTTTCAATGTAGATTTTGAAAATAGCTTCGTTGCATGTAAATCGCTAATTATATAAAAATTCAACAACTGTATTTTTCTGACCTTTCTAATGCATGTATGTGTCAGTGATATAACTATATAATTATATATTATCCTAACTCTTTGCACTCTTGCTTGCTTCAGTAGTATATGCACCCTTTGATCCTTAATCCCCCTCTGCTGTGTGCTAGCTAGCTTGTAATACAACTGCATGGTGAGCGGTATTGTGCATCACTGCATGGGTCATTAACCAGTCACTTTCAGCACAGAAAAACTGGGGGTTCTAGCTAGTGCTACAATCAGATTTTTTAATACCATTTTTACAAAATAGATTACAAAGTAAACACTCTGTTCCATCTTTTCGATTTTGTTTTGTTCTTTTCTACTGTAAAAGAAATGAAAAAAAAATTAGTCTTGCAAATATCAGATTTTTTATGTTGTCGATACAATTAAATATATTCAATATTCGATATTACACTCCTTTATAATATATGGTATGATAGAGATATAGTAATAAAAATAACAGAGGTACGGAGCGGCCTGTTACCGCCTCCGATATTACACTCCTTTATAAAATATAACATGACAGAGATATGGTAATAAAAATAACAGAGGTACGGACCGAGATATGGTAATATAAAAATAACAAAGGTACGGAGCGGCCTATTACCGCCTCCGATATTACACTCCTTTTTAATTATGATATCAAGATGTGCTTGCTAAACGCTTTGCACCTGGCGGCAACAGTTCGAAAAAGCTATTTTTAGCATATAAATTACAGTGTGGGTCACAAAGTGCTTAATTCCTAAATCTGAAGTCTTAATAATTAGACAGACAGAACAAAAACAATATACACCCAGGGTCTATCGATTGGGACGCATAATATACTGTATATATGACATAGATTGAATGAAAACTTATTTTTTAATTTTTTTTGAAACTTTCGCCTGTAACGACTTTTCAAACTGTCTTTTTGCCTCCCTGATGATGGCCTTCATCTCGCTATCTGTGGCCAATGGTGCGTTGTTCACCTCCACTACAATCTGTGTTGTGACCTTTATCTCATCCAGTGGCATGTTTTCCTTTGCCTTGTCGCACAATTGTATAAATGAAAGTGGCACTGATTTCCTAGAAATGTTTTGGTCTGTAATTTTAAAGAAATGAACATTTTTCTCATTCATCTCAACAATGATAGGCAAGTTCAAGTAATTTTGTTGTCTTTGTTGGTAAGATGTCATTTTTTTTTTTATTTTTTTTTTTGCATATTGTGTCATATTTGAAGGTCCCCTCATTTATCATTTATAAGTTATCATCGAAGTTGATTCTTTTAAATTATGTCATTGTCAAGGCCAAGAGTTCAGAAATCATAGTATGCCCGGAAATATCTTGTCACATGAGATGCACATGTCAAATATGAAAGCCTTTCTCTTTTCAATCAAAAGTTAATTAATATTTTTGAAAATATGGTCAAGCTTCAAGGACAAGGTCACAAAATCAAACATCATTTAGAAAGGGCTCATGACAAACATTACACAGGTCTAATTAGAAAGATCCATGTCCTCCCATTGTAAAGTCATGAGCAAAGTATTTATAAGTTACTAAAAAGTAGGTCAAACTTCCAGGTCAGGGTCACGAGGTCAAAAATCATAGTACATTTAAAATGATTTTTTTATCACAAGAATTACACACGTATGATAGGAAAACACTATTTCTTCTCATTCTTAAAATATAATCAAGGTGTTAAGTTTCTTTGACACTGAAAGTACTGCATTGTAACGCATAATACCATTTCCTATTTTTAATGCAAAATCACTTAAATACCGTTTCGCCGCAATCACGCATTTTCTCGTACTTCAAAAAGTTCATTTGAATTCCAATTTTTTTCCAAATTCCTTTTATTTTATACTTGCTTAATTGTCATGAAAAGGAAGTTATTTTCTTACTAAAATATTACATCATAATATTTTTTACGCTAAACTTTAGAGAAACTTGTACCAGATTATAACGCGCTTGCGAGGAAACGGTAAAGTCATATTTCTATTGCGTGGCATTACGTTTAATTTTCATATGAATTTCGTAAGTTGTAAAGAGTTAATATCCCCTCACTTTTGTGAAAGCGGGGTGGATAATAATTGTAACGAATGATTTTGGACTGTTTGCCTTTTTAAATCGCTAATGTTTACTGAAATAAGTTCCATTCAAGGATTACAAACACCAGTAAAACACTTTCACTCTAATGCGTCGCCAGTAAATATACTTACCAACGAATTCCTCAATTTTTTCAGTGTACGGCTCGTACATCTCCACCGCTTCCTCCCAAGAAGAACAATCTGTCTTCTCCATGAATACTGCCTGTAGCTTCTGGCGATTTTTTTCTCTGTTCACAGAAATGGCAGTGGCCTTGATATCGGAGGGGGTGTCTATACGCCGCAAGAAGTTTATCCGAGTTTCCTCAGACAGGCCCATTAATGACCTGAACAGCTGTGAAATGTATATAATCAATTTTGAGTGACCTTAAGTCAAAGTCATGCTATGGTTATTAGCAATTTTTGAAAGGGACACGGACACAGTTTAAATTGATTTTTAAAACAAATTTTAATGTTTGCAATATATAATCAAGGCAATTGAATTGATCAGCAAAAAGTTGAACATCATTTGTTAAATACAAAAGAGATACAGAACTTAAAATTCTTCCAAATGTCAACAAGGCTCGTGCCACGATTATGTTGACATGTAGAAATATCATAGCAAATTTTAACAAAACTAGATTCAGAAAATCACTAGAAACTGTCATAAAAACATGGGTGAAAAATAAATTATTCATAAATTATTAAAGCAATGAAATACAGAATTTGATATATAAAAGATTATATGAACCATAAAATTTTGAAAAAATACTACTTTTAGAATTGAAAAAAGTATTTTTTCAGAGCGGTGGATTGGCCTGGCCTTGTACGCCTCCATTCTTTGGAAATTTTTAGCGGAACTCGTGTTCAAGCCTTTTCCCGAACTGCACATACTTTTCCATTTTCTATAAGTTGGGGACACAAATTCCATGAATTACCTTGTAAATATTGCAAGCAATTACTAATAAAATAGTTATACCTGCTTGGGAATCTCCATATATCCCCACACCCCGAATATCCTCTCAACCTCCCTGAAAGCCTCCTCGCTATACCCAGCTACACTGAAAACGACGTTCAGACTGTCCTTTTACAAGTCTGAAAGGGAAATCAATTACATTTGGTCATGATGGTGTGTCCGTTTGTGTAAAGGTGTATATATGCCCCCGGATCGATAGATCCAAGGCGTATATTTTTTTTTGTCCTGTCCGTTTTTCTTTTTGTTGTCAACTTTAACCTTCTTCATAACTTTGAAATTAACAGATGGAGACTTCATATTTGGTATGTATACTCCACTTATTAAGTTCTTTCAAACAATAGCAAGGTCAATGCAGGCACGTAGTATCCGGGGGGGGGGGGGGGGGGG